>JANBXA010000367.1:9737500-9917500 GCA_030556225.1 Cricetiscus sungorus | reverse complement strand
TGAAAAGTCTTTGGAGAGTTCTCCACCAGTGTTGGGAGAAGACGAAATGAGCTTGAAATGCCTTATGCTACAGAAAGTAAAGACATACTTAATAAGTGACATGACGGCAGTGTATTGAAAGAATGTTAGAGCAACACAAAGATCTAAAGCTAAACATGAAAGTTGTTGGGCAACAAAGAAATGGAGGCTATGGATTATACTACCCGGAATAAAAATAAGTACCAGGGATTCCATATTGATATAAACAAATAGCTTAATAAATAATTAAATTCTGAAAAAGAGACAATTTTGATAAAGGAAAGGACGATTGACAGCAATAAAAAGAAGTACAATTTAGAAAATATCACAGTAGCATATAAACTTATTATTGGGTGCTGAAACTCACAGAAGAAAATACAGTGAGATATTGGCATGATCTCAGGTATGTCTCTACAAAACAACAAACACATATTTCTAGCCAGGCATGGTGATGCACGCCTTCAATCCCAGCACTTTAGAGGCAGAGGCAGCCAAAGCTCTGTGAGTTTCAGATTAGCCTGATCTACATATCAAGTCACATGCTACCTAGTAGGACCTTGTCTCAAAACAAGAAATAAAATTATTGTGAAGAAAAATAGTATCTTTGCAACTAGTATCTAAGCAAAGAATTGCTTAGCAGATATGTTTAACTCGATGATCATCAAAAGCTATTATTTTTGTGTTATTCTTACCAAAAAAAAATAATTTTACAACCTGACCTTAACATGAGAAAACATCAAACAAAATTATCTTGTACATGATGCACATAACCATTGGCCAGTCAGTATTCTTCAAAAACACTGTAGCTTTGAGAAGCCTTAGGGAATCATAACATGTTGGAGGAGACAAAAAAAGACACAACACGGAAAAAGGACAAGTTGATTTGATAACAAGACCTTGGAAGATGTTGGCATTTACGAAAGCCGGGTGAAGACTATGTGAAAATTCTATGCTATTTTTGCAAGTTTTGTATATTTTGAATATCAATGTTTTAGGTTTTGCAACTTTTGGTAAAGTCAATATTATTGCAAAAATACTTTTAAAGTTTCAAAATAGAAAGCTGAAATGGTCATGACCTGACTTCCCCCCTACTCAGTACACAAACCAAAATACTTTTCTAAGGTATCTATTTATTTACTTGTGTTATGCATGTGCCATGGGATATACATGTAAGTAAGAAGAAGCCTTGGGAATTAAACTCAGTCATCAGACTTGACAGCATGTACCTTAGTGCCCTGAGTCATCTCACTGACCACAGAGCAAAATTCCGGAGCATAGACTCCAAGCTGTCTAAACTCCAGAGTAGATAACCCCAGTCCTTCCCTGTGACCTACCTTTTCCCTCTGAGTTGTAAGCGCCTTCCTCGTTCACAGAACAGTGTGCCTCCTCCAAAAGCATTTGCTTCTAATTATTGTTGCTAATGGCAATGCCTCTGTTAGACAGAGCTCCATAGGATGGGCAAGTAATGCCGTACAACATAGCATCCACATTGCTCAGCACTCAGTATGAAACAGGCACTCAATGACATCTGTTGACTAGCATGCGACTAAATAGTGGGCCACGAAACCCCATCATTCCTAAAATCCAAACAAAAGACGGGGCACTTTTGATTCGCCAAGTCTCGGGTGCATCTTTTAATTTTTTATTGTCTGGGGCAGAGTATCACTCTGTAGCCCAGGCTGGCCTCAAACTTGCAATACTCCTGCATCAGCATCTTAGCATCTCTACCATGCCTGGTGATCATTATTTTTTTTTTTTTATGATACACCCAGTTCACACTGGGACTTGTCATGTGGGAGGTAGCCAGGTGGTCCCAGCGGTCATCTTGGAAGTGAGTCTTTGTATACAAATGTGTAGGCATTGTCTCAACTTAGGGCTTTGGGTTTCAGGGGGAAAGTTCTAACCAGCAATGTTAATAGCAACTCTGCAGGCCCATGTTTACGGTAGTGGGAGGCAGCAGAGTGTAGTTCAAGCAGACAGAGTTTTATCTTGAGAATTTTAATGAGAAAGGCCCATGTGTTAAAGACTTAGTCCCTAGGCTGGTGCTATTATGAAGATGTGAACTCTTGAAGGGGTAGGGCCACGTGTAGGGGCTTTAAACCACTGAGAGGCTGCCCTTGAAGTTGACTGTGGGACCCAGCCCCATTCTTGCTCTGCATTGCTCCCTGGTAATGTGATGGGTGATTCCCTACCATTACAATCCAACCTCCAACCCCCCATCCCCACCCCAGCACCATCACCACCAAAGGTCTGAAAGAAAAATAACACAGTTGCTGGAGGCTTTAAAACTTAGCTAGAAAACAAAACAAACTTTTTCTCTTTATAAATTGACTATTTGAGTTGTTACAGCAGCGAATCTGAATATCATTGCCATTTTGTAGACTAGGAAACTAAAACATAGAGATTAAGAGACCTATTTCCCCAAGGGGCAACTAACAGGCTACCTGGACTTGAGCTCTGTCCTTTAAACAAACTCCTTGATATTGGGTCAGTCTCCATCATCTTCTCAACCAGCAAATATTGTCCAACGCAACGGAGGCGGTTGAGTAGGAAAGGCCTCTTGGAAGTCACTGTGGTCACTCCACTCGGATGACCTGTAACATCAGGGTATGCATATGCATTTTGGCAGTGTCTGGGAATGCCACCTCTGTTCCTTAGCTTTGCTGATGAGACCGTGTGGAACAGAGCAGGCCTTGGCCAACTCAGGAGTGAGAGACAACCTCCTATATGGGCCTACTGTGTAGGGCCTTGCATGGACCCCCAAGGCACCTTGAACAAGTCTGAAGCTGTTGGCTGGAACATCTTACCCCAGAGTAGTTCTTGGTTCTCTGCCTGATTTGCCAACACACATCTGCTGGGGAGGAACTGAGCCCGAGAACTTGTAGGCTTGACCCTTGATTGTTTTCCACTGTGCTGTGAGTCAGTACATAAGCCCACTCCTTCCCCTCAATAAATGGCTTTCTGCATTCAGCATTTCAGCAGCACAAATGACCCACTGTCTTGTCTTTTATTTAAATCTCTAGGCCTTCGCCCGATTAGTGAAACAGATTGCAGCACGGGAGCTACACTACTGGACCTTGTGCATTCTGGGTCCAGTTCATAAGTCTTGTGGATAGTTTAGAAAGCACAGACTTCTATCCCCTCACTGCTCTGCTGTCTTCCAGCTGGAACTCTCTCTCTCGTGAGCCTTCAAAGAGTTCATGAAAGCATACAGAAAGACAGTCTAGGAGAAGGTGCTCTGTGAGCATTCTACCCACTGATGTACGATGTCGCCAGAAGTCCAAACTGGTATTTAATTAAACCAGTGCAGACCAGGGTGAAGGTAACAATTCTAAATTTGTTTACAATGCTAACTAGCCTCTTGGAGAATGATAGGATATTAAGATAAAGGAGGAAGGGGAGTTCAAAATGGTACCCGCATTGTTCTCCTAGACAGGTGGATGGAAGTCACAGAGGTGCTATAAAGTTGCACCAGTGGGGTCCTCCTGGCATATCTTGAATACAAAACTGCTATACAACTACTAGATAGCATGGCCGCTAGGATCGTATGGGGAAGACATCATAACAACAACCACCAAAACCAGAAGGCAGTTCACTGAGTAAGGGTGACATCATCAAAGGGGTCTGGGTGGGATGAGAGCGCTGTCCTGGATGTCCCTGACATCAGAAGGTGGTTTAGGAAAGAGAACTTCACAGGGAAGTTGGGGCTGGGATAAACCGTGAAAGGCTCTGCCAGACCCTGACCAAGGAACTGTGTGCCTTCCCGCAAGGCTTGCTGAAATTCCCTGCCCCCACGCTGAATCTCCAGTCCTCTCCCCCTCACCGTCATTGCTTAACTCAGTCACCCACTGACACCCACATCTTGATAACCAGGGCAAGGCAGTGCCTAAACATAAAACAGCCTTGTTGGGACAAACTAGCCTGGAGGTAGAACCTGGGGACTGTAGGCAGCTCCCTGGAGCTGTGGTAACTTCCCACTCTCCACCCCATGCGATACAAACTCCAAGTGTCCCTTCCCCCTTCACAGACACCCCTACACCCCTTTCCTGCTGTGCCTGCCCTTCACTGTTGGGAACATGCACCCTGTTTTTGGAGCCTCTGTCTGCCTTCTGTGTCTTTAAGTCCCCTCTAAAATCTAATATTCTCTACCTCTCCCTCTGATTATGATTTTGACATAATCCCTGCTGTGCTTAGTCTCCCTCACATTAAAAATTTGATAGCAGTTCAACTGGGTTATGATGGTATATGTCTATAATCCCAGATATTTGAGAAGCCAAGACAAGAAAATTACAAGTTCAAGGCCTTTCTGAGGTATAGGGTGAGTTCGAGGTCAACCTGGATAACTTAGTGAGACCCTGTCTTAAAATAAAAAATTAAACCTGGGTGGCGGTGGTGCACAGCTTTAATCTCAGTATGCAGGAGGCAAAAGCAGGCAGATCTCTGAGATTAAGGTCAGCCTGGTCTACAGAGTGATTTCCAGGACACCCAGGGACATAGGGAATCCCTATCTCATAAAAATCAGAAAAAAAGAAATACTTTGTCTTTTTTTTATTTAGGTTAAAAACAGTTGGAGATGTAGCTCAGTGGCAATGCACTTGCCTAGCATGTGTGAGGACTATGCATGCATACACACACACACACACACACACACACACACACACACACACACACACACAAATTACATCAAGGAAAAGAAAAACAATTAAAAATTCTTCTTAGCTTTACATTCTCAGAAGCATGTTTTCCAGGTGATTAAAAACACATTGCACCTGTTCTGCCCAGGTGAGTATCTACTAGCTACACAGAGCTATAGAGACCTAGAATGTGCTAGTTCACTTTATTAGGGACCAAACTTTTAACTTTGCTCCATTTTAACCAACTGGAATTAAAGGTGTTGAGATTTTATTTGTGTGTGTGTGTGTGTGTGTGTGTGTGTGTGTGTGTGTGAGTGCAGGTGCCCCACAAAGGACAGAACAGGGTATCAGGGTCCCTGAATCTGGAGTCACACATGGCTGTGAGCCACCTGTTGTGGATTCTGGGAATTGAACTAGTGTCCTCTGCAAGAGCAAAAGGTGCTCTTACCCCCCCCTCCCCATCCCAACTCCCAAATTAAAGTCTTCATGCCGGTGTGGTGTGTGGGACACTGAGCTCTGGTCAACCTGCTGTGCTCTGCCTGACAATACTTTGTGAACATCACTCATTCTCCTCCCTCAGAACACACATGAGCCCTAAGAGCCCTAAAACTGAGTTTATGAGTCACTAATGATGCCCATTACGCTGGATTCAGTCACCCTCCCGTGTTCTGTTCTGGTTCAGGGTTTTTTATTTTTTGGGGGTGTTTTTGTTTGTTTGTTTGTTTTCTCTCAATTGTTTTTGATACAGCTGCAACCTCCTCGCCAGCTTGTCCTCTTGGATTCCAGAAAGATGTACCCACATGTTCTCATTTAAGCACATCAAGTTCGCATCAGCTCTGGGACTCTGCCTCAACACTCTTCCTGTAGGAATTCTCTTTCTCTGTCTTTATTTATTTTTTTTTAAACAACATAATTTCTTTATTAATTCTTTGGGAATTTTATATCACATACCCCAATTCCACTCACCTCCCAGCCCTCCATAGCTACGTCTTGTAGCGTCCCTCCAAAAGAAAATAAAAAAAATAAAGCCAAAGCAACATCATCATCATCAACAACAAAAGCCCTCTCCACTCCTCCAACTCTCCTGCCTCTCCATCACCTCATCATTTATCCTGGCGTCACTGGAAGTTGTGGTGTATCGCACAGAATATCCTTTTGTCCAACCAGCCTTATTTGCAAATATTCGTTACGATGAGCCATTAGTTTGGTGTGTGTTTTTTTTTTTTTGAGCCTAGATGTTGCTATGTGGCCCAGGTAAGCCTGGAATTCACACCCTCTCCATCTTGATTCCCAAGTACTAACACAGCACTTGTGCCCCACCAAGCCCAGCTCAGTGGACAGGTGAGCACAGGCAAGTAACATAAGGCTGTTTCAAAATCAGTGAGCAGGGTTTAGTGTAGCTACAAAGGGAGGGGAAAAGTCGGGAAGCTGGCGCTGTGAACCAGGGGTCCAGGAAGCTTCTTAGCCTTTGCTTTAAAAAAAACAAATAGATTTGAGCTTGATCCTGTTACAGAAGGAAAAAGTAAAGGGAAAAAGTGGAAACGATGGGGGAAACCATGGTTAGAAGGAGGCTCTTGACTGAAAGCAGAAGAGACAAAGTCTAGTAAGCAAGAGCGAGTTCTGGGAAAGGTCAGGCCATCTCCAGGCCTGGGAGGAGGAACCCATGGACAGACTGGAAAGAAAAAGGAACATGGCCAGGAAAGAGGAGGGATGAGGAGCCGCCCCCAACAGGCTGCCTTTCCCTTCTAGTTTGAAAGGCCCTGCGCTGCTTACAGTGGGGACAGGGCTTGATGAGGAGCCAGGCGTGATGGCAGGTCTGTCAGCTATTCTGAAGGCTGAGGCAGGAGGATCATGAGTTCAAGCTCTGACGGGGCTACAGGACATGCCTGGGCAACTCAGTGAGTCCCTGTCTCAAAATAAATACACAGATGGAAAGAAGGAAAGAACTAAAGAACAAAGCAAAGGGGGGGAGGGAGGGAGGGAGGGGTGGAGGGAGGGAGGGAGGGAGGGAGGGAGGGAGGGAGGGAGGGAGGGAGGGAGGGAGGGAGGGAGGGAAAAAAGAAGGCTTGCTCAGTGATGGAGTACATGCTTAGCATGTACAAAGTCCTAGGTTTAATTCTTGGGAACACACACAATCACATGAACTTATATTCACACACACACACACACACACACACACACACAGAGAGAGAGAGAGAGAGAGAGAGAGAGAGAGAGAGAGAGAGAGAGAGAGAGAGAGAGAGAGAGATGCCTCAGCAGACAGAGTCTCTTGCTGCCAAGTCTGAGTTCTATTATCCCCAGGAAGAAGGTAAAAGCCAGTCCTCACGAGTTGTGTCCCTGTGACCTTCTCTGACTCAAATTCATAAAGAAAGCGTAATATGAAGAGCTTGGTAACAGAGAAGGCTTAGAGGAGTCAGGGTGGATAGGAATGAGAAATGCTTAGCTTGGACCAATGACAAGAACAATAGCATGGAGTCATTAAGGGTGGCCTTTGCATTCCTCAGGGCAAGGACGATGGGATCTGTGTAGAAGTACGAAGTTAAGCTTCTCTCAGCTGCCCTGAAGGAGGCCCTCACTCACCATTCTGTACTTAACCACAGCAAGTCTGCATCACAAGCCAAGTGCTGCAAACAACTGTCAGATTTCTATGCTTTCTTTCTGTGTGTCCAGAATGGACAAGATCCTCCGGCCTCCTGTCAGTAATCAAAGCAAAGATGTGTGAAAACGCAGTGTGCATACTTGAAAAGTTGTCCGACGTGGTATTGGGTTTACGTGGTGGCGAAGAGCTTTGGAAATGGCCTGGAGTGGAGAGCACATGCCCCCACTCTCTTCTGTCACTGGGATGTGGGAAGCTCTCTACAGATTCCCGCCGAGTACACAACACTGGAGGCAGACTTGCTGAAGGGAAGGCTAGTGAGCTACACACACTACCCATCACTCATGCTTCGGTCCCCAGAGACGGCCTTGGGGCTGACTCTTCTCTCCTACTAACCCCTTCCTTGCACTGGCTCAGTCTGTCCTCCACACAGGTCTTTCCAACACTGTCCTTGGGAGAGGCGTGGTAAGAATCAGGACACGGCAAACATTTAGAGAACTGGACGTATTGCATTCTGGTGACAAGTGCAAAGACGGGAGGTCTCGGGCGAAGTTTGGCCGTCACAGAGCATTCCGATGTGGGACACCGAGTCCCAGTGGGCACTCGGACCTGAGGGGTGAGGACGAGAGGGCTGATAAAAGGAATGTGAGTAAGAGCGGGTGATATTGAAGGGGAAAGTCCTTGCCCTGAGGGGTAAAAGTGAAACAGGGTAGGCTTCACTTTAGGAGAAAGAAAAGGTGTCCAACTCTTCACCCATGGACAAATGCATCAGATCACAGCAGCCTGTCCCAGAATCTCTACTCACAGCTGGATTCCTGTCAGGTCCAAGGCCACAAACCATCGTAGAGGCTGTGGTAGGAATCCCACATCTGGACAGAGTCCTAGCAGGGAGGTGACAGTGGCCTAGCATTCTGCTCGGGCATCGGGTCCCTTTGAGAGGAACCTCAGAAGACTGACTCATCCTCTCTACAAATGAGGACTGAGAGTGCCTAGGCAAACGGGGCCAGGAGGGTGGTGAGGAAAGGCCCTGTGCTCTCACAGAATGTGCCTGTGTGATGGGGGCGCTACCTGGACCTCTTCTCTCGTCGGCTCCTGTCAGTCTGCCCCGAGAAGGCTCCACAGTACTCAGATTTTCATCTGGCTCTGAATGAAGAGCAGCTCGAGCCATGTGAGAGCAAGGAATGAGTAAGGATTTGCAAGAGCAATGGAGACGCCATTACACACACACACACACACACACACACACACACACACACACACCCAACACTGTACTCCACACACATACTTCCCCCTCCATACACATACACACACAACACACATATACACACAACACATATACTACACATTATACTCCACACACATACCATGTGCACACACACACATACACACACACATATCACATACTACACTCCACACACACACACATATCATGCCATACCATATACCATACACATATACGAGACCAACACACACCATAGTCCACACACACACACTACATATACTACATACAAACCCCATACCACACTTACATTACATAAACCAGATACACATATATACACACCACACGCACACATATACCACCCCCTACACACAAACACATCTGCACGAGGGCCTTTCCTAGGTAAGTCCCTGAGCCAGCATTCAGAATTTCCATTTTTCTCTGAACAACATGTCCTTAGTGACTCTGTTATTTAAGCTCACAACCTTCCAAGATGAAAGGTATGAGGACACAAGATGATAGGGACACAAGATGATGGCAGTGACAGAGATAGCACAATGCAGAACACAGGTGAGAAGGAAGGCCTGCATGCCGCACTGTAGAGGAAGCAGATAAAGGAACGTGACAGGGTTCTTGGGCCAGAGGGACAAATGCTGCTGAATGTCCTGGTCCCTGAGGGCTTTGGAGTCCCCACTCCAAGGCTGACATCAGCCTCTGACCTACACACACACATACACACATGCACATATTCACATACACACATACACAGACAGAGAGAGACACACACACACACACAGAGACACACACACATATTCACATACACACACATATTCACACACACACACACATACACATATTCACACACACACAGACACACACACACACACATATACACAGACACACACATTCACAAAGACACACAGAGACACATACACACTCACACCTATAGAGACACAGTGACACAAACACACAGACACAAAGACACAAACACACTCACACAGACACACACACACATGCACACAGACACATACACACACACACACAGAGACACAATGACATGAACACACAGACACAAAGACACACAAACACAGACACACACACACAGACACAGAGACACAACAACATACAGAGACACAAACACAGTCACACACACACACACAGACAGATTGGGTGGTACAGATGTAGAACTTGATGGCTACAGTGTAACAGTATTTTCTAGATGTAACAAGGCAGATGTACACAAGAATGCATAGCAGTTGTGACCACATTTGCAGAACCTGTGCAAGCTGAGCCAGACGACATCCTAAATGGAGGAAGAGAAGGGAGGTGTTACCAAACCCCACCCCTGGCTAAGGAGTTATTGGTAATTAATAGTTGCCAAGAGAGGGAGAGTCAGTTTTTCTTTAAGGATGTGGTACCTGGAAGGTCAAACACACTTCAGGACACAGCCACACACTTAGGAGTAGCACTAACTAACTTCAATGGCTTTAAAAAAAAAAAAATGATGACATAAAGTTGAGTGCATAGGAAGGAGGTGGATTGGGGAGGAGTTAGAGGAGAGAGGTTCACAGGACCAAAAACCAAAATGTGAAAGTATCAAAGAATCTATACATTAAACACACACACACACACACACACACACACACACACACACACACACACACACCACACCAGCTTTAGCACTAGAGTGCCGAACTCTGGTATGAAGTACGTGGAAATTAAACTAACTAATTGAGAGTCTATGTGAAGGTATAGCATGTTTGACCCATAGAGGTACCTGGTGAGTCTCAGACCCTCAGGAGGACCTAACTGACTCGCATATACACAGCAGTAGAGGTGTTACAATGAGAAAAGTACAGCAAGCATTGGATCTTCGTGGAGCATTCATTTTTAGCAAACCATGAGACTGGCATCAAGTAAACAGCAGCGTCTTCTTCGTACATTTGTGACAGATGCAGAAAAGGTGTAGTGTGGAGCTTGAGGCACGCACGACGCATGTAAGGACCTAAAGTGGGATATAGTGTGTGGGTAGAGAGCTCTGGGCTTGTATTGGAATAATACAGATGGAAACAAAGTGTAGAAAGGACGTGGAGGTAAGAACGCTCCACCATGCTGTGGGAGCCGTGGGTGTAACGGTGTGATTCAAGGTAACCCAGTGTCCTCGCCAAGAACGTCGGCTTGGCTCGCCTAGCAATCAAGATGGAGCAGAGCGAGGCTGCCTGTGGGTCTTGTTGGTCATGTCTAGAATTCAGATACGACATACAGTGCGAGCTGATGGCCAGAGAAGCGACATGATCAGATGTGAGATTTTACAAGTTTATCTGGCTGCTGGGTAAGGGACGCATACAGTAGAGGAGGATGGGGCTAAAGATAACAGGGGTCTGAAACTCGCCCGCCCGCTAAAGCCTCTCCGGTGATCACGGGCCTGAGAGTTGGTGTCGGGGACCCTGTGCTCAGAGAAACTGAAGCAGCCACTGGACCTGAGCACCAACCCTCCCAGCACACGCTGCTGTCCCACTGCCTCCTGTCAGCCCCACAGGCTTCCTTCCAGAGCCACAGCTACTTGGGGTGGGGTAGAAAAATCTAATGTGCACCCCATTTTGAAGAGCAGGCTAAGCCACTGGTTGAACTGGTTTGAACCTGTCCCAAGGCCCATCCCACCTAGCTCAGACTGGCCTCACCACATTCCAGTGCCCACACTCACCCTCAGGAGGCTACAGCCCGCCTTTATGCTTTTTGGCCAGACAGTTGGCAGCAGCCTAGCCACCACTTACATAACCCAGTCCAGGGCATGGTTCCATTTCCCTGTCCCGGCTGGGTGGCTTCTGGAGGAGGGGTTAATAGGTAGGCCTCAGTTCCGGATGAGACCGTGAAAAGCACTTTCCAGTTCTACTGGTCCTTACATCAAGACCTTTGGGCGTGTCCACTGCAGACACTCAGAGTCCCATGGCTCCCCAACACTCCCTGTTCAGGATTCTCTTCCGATGTGAGGAACAGGACGACTCTTTTCTGGGGTAAAGGGACTTACTGTAGACATGACCCACAGCTTCTCTGACCACCCCTGCCACGGGTATTTTCTAAGACAGGAAGGAGATGGAGTGCCCAGTCTTACAAAGGTTAAGGTGTACCACCAAGTGGGAGAAGTATCAGGGACGGTGTCATGGGGCGACAAAAACAACTACAGTAATAGTAATTCCTGTCCAGTGGTGTGTGGGTCATGTTTGGCATCAAAGCAGTGAGGACTCCTACGCAAGAGCTCAGGACACGGTGAGCGCAGCTTGTGTTCCCCACTGATAATTTATCCTCCTGGCCCTAACCCTAAGGCAGTCAGTGAGAGGCAGAGGCTCAGCTCTTAGTTATGTTGCTTAGATGAGGATGTCGCAAGCTCCATCGGGATGCAATGCCCTCTTTAAGCTGAGACATGCTTATTGCAAAGCTTCGCATGACTGGAGCCACAGGTATTTCTGAAGGAAGTGGGAGGAGATAATTGTCACCTCAGAAATGACTGTTGTGACAGCCCAAACAGGATGAAAGCCAACATCTAAAAATTAAGATTCTCAGAAGGATTTGGTGCCCAGAAACCAGACAAAAAAAAGGGACCAAGGCCATCCAGAAGACTAAGCAGTTGCATGCACCCTTAGGCTGCTGTGTTTTGTTTTGATGTTGGAGAGGGTCCTATTTATTATTTTAATATTGTCATTGTCTGTGTCTGCAATGCATGTGTGGAATGCACACACGCTCCTGCCAAGGCATGTGCGTGGAGGCCAGAGAATGATTTTCAGGCATCAGCTTTTTCCTTCCACCTTGCCTGTGCTGTAGTGTTTGCTCCAGGCTAGCTGGCCCATCAGCCTTCCTGTCAGTTCTCCTGTTTCTGCTTCCCGTCTCTCTTTGGGAAGGCTGGGATTGCAGACGTGTGCCCGAAACGAAGGTTCCAGCCATGGAAGTCCAGTCATAACGTTTGGATGGCAAGTGCTTTTACCCGCTCAAGTCGCCTATTGACTCTGTTTTATTTTACTTTTTATTTGTATGTTTGCTTGCAACAGAATCTTGAACCCATGATGCTCCTGCCTCAGTCCTCCAGGTACTGAATTATAGGATGCTTTTATCACTCTGGTTTCTGACAAGGTTCTCATTAAGGTGCCCAGTATGTTTAGAAAGTCAAATTTAAGCCAAAGAAATGAATCTATAAGAATACACACACACACACACACACACACACACACACACACACACACACGTGTGTGTGTGTGTGTGTGTGTGTGTGTGTGTGTGTGTGAAAGCCCACCAGGCTGTTTAGTCTGACAACATTAGCGTTGATTGACTTCCCTAAATGAGGAGGGGTGTCCTTGGAGAACAGCGTGGAGCTCAGCAGGAGGCGCCTCTCGGGAAGGTTTGGGATTGTGAGGGGCATCTCAGGGAAGTGGGGATCAGTTCTAAAAGCCTGGGTTTGGATGCAGTATCAGGACCGGATGCTGTCATGGGCCAAGCGATTGCTATCCCTTCTAGCACACCCATCACTGGAATAAAGTTGGCATAGGGGTATTGTGCAGAGCCAGAACAACCCAAGACTTCCTCAGAGGCCCGGATGAAAGGACAAAGGGAGCTGTGTCCTTGACCAAGGGTGCCCTTGGCAAAGCCAGTGTAGAGCTAGAGCTCGTGCCTCGAAGGAGTCAAGCTTACAGTCTCTGGGGACATGACTCTTCTCCCTGGGCTGTGATTGTCACCTGTATCTAAGGGACCCCAAGTTCTTCTTGCCTACATTGTCTGACTTCGCTCTCGCTAACCTTAGGCATCCCCCACTGCAAATAGCATATAAGATGCCATAATTCTTAACAAACTTGTTCGACATGAACGGAAAAAAAAGCTTGTGCAAGACCCTAGCATTTATCCTCTTTTATTTTCCCTTCTTCCTTGACACGGGTTTCTTTGTGCAGCCCTAGCAGCCCTGGAACTCACTCTGTAAGCCAGGCTGGCCTGGAACTCACTGAGATCTGCCTGCTTCTGCCTCCTGAGTACCAGGATTAAAGGGGTGGGCCATCGGCACCCAGCAACATTTATCTTCTATCTTCTCTGTCTACCTCATCCCCCATTTTCTCCCCATCAGGACCCTGGTGCCGAAAAACAACGTGCTGGTCCAGGCCTGGGAGAAGAGGACTTTGCATTGCTTGCAGCAGTTATCTGACTTGGGGGAGTTATTACCCCAGTACACTTCACAGCTGTGCTTGTCCTTGCAGCTAAAGAGGCTGCTGCGCTGAGATCTTCACTACCGTGTGGGTGTAACACCCCTTCACCCTCTTACCCTCTCACCTACCAACAATGTTTACAGGACCTTCCGGGCGGCGACTCTCTGGATCTCCCGGATTCAGACTGGCTGACGTCACATCCCGGTTCTGCGGCTTTCTTGTCTCTGAGATCTGGGGCAAGGTGTTTACCACCTCTGTCTCTCAGTTTCCTCATCTACTTAGACATAAGCATACTTGGTCCAAAAGGCTGCTGCGAAAATAAAGAAAATAATCCATGCAAGGTTCTAGAATAGTACCCAACCCTAAGCCAGCACTCAACAAACATTAGATCTTTTGCTGTCATGTTTATTTGAAAAGTAACCCAACTTGTCATTTAAAATGACAGACTTACTAACCATATTTTCTCTTCCACCTAAATAATCTTTCTAAACCATAATAAAGAACTAAAATCTAAACTGGGCCAGAGTGCAGGTCCAACAACCCCTCCACCCCTGGGGAACTTCCTGGATCTGCTCTGAGCACACTGGATCCGCCTATCCACGCAGGACCACCCTGAGTCCCGCCTGCCTGATATCCGACCCCCATCGCAGGGCCTGCGCTGGAGGTGAGGCTGGGACCAGTTCAGGCCAAATGACCTCCCCCCCAACCCCCGCCACGCCCTTCCCTGGGAACTCCCTGGGTTAGCCCCGAATCTCGATTCCCCCTATATCCTGGCCCTAGATAGTACAGTGCTAGTATTCTGACCCACACACCACCCCACCCAGAGCCTGCACTCCCCCACCCTCTGACCTACTGGGCCCTCTGCTCCACTCCTCTGGGTGAGCACTGGGTCAGAGTGTGGGTGTAACAACCCCTCTACCTCCAGGGAACTTCCTGGATCAAAACACCTAACATACAGAATAAAGAAAGAGTATTAAGAGCAGCGAAGGAAAAAGGCCAGGTAACATATAAAGACAGACCTATCAGAATTACACCTGACTCCTCCACGGAAACTCTCAAGGCCAGAAGGTCCTGGATAGATGTTGTATACGAACTAAGAGTCCACGGATGCCAGCCCAGGCTACTATACCCAGCAAAACTCTCAATCATTATAGATGGAGAAAACAAGATATTCAATGACAAAGCCAGATTTTTCACAATATGTATCTACAAATCCAGCCCTACAGAAAGTTCTGGAAGAAAAACTTCAACCAAATGAAGTTAACTACGCTCACAAAGATATAGGCAATAGATATTCCCACTTCACCGGAACCCAAAGGGTAAAGCAGGGTAAATATATTCACAATACCACCAACAACAACAAATCTAAAACAAACAAATAAGCATTAACAATAGATGGTCCTTACTCTCCCTCAACATTAATGGTCTTAACTCTCTTATAAAAAGACACAGGCTAACAGAATGGATACAAAGACAGAATCCATCCTTCTACTGCACACAAGAAACACATCTAAGCTTCAAAGATAGACATTACCTCAGGGTAAAGGGTTGGGGAAAGATCTTCCAATCAAATGGACCCA
Source organism: Cricetiscus sungorus (assembly GCA_030556225.1). NCBI lineage: Eukaryota > Metazoa > Chordata > Mammalia > Rodentia > Cricetidae > Cricetiscus > Cricetiscus sungorus. The sequence goes on along the minus strand of JANBXA010000367.1, from coordinate 9,902,270 downwards.
AGAAGCAAGCAGACATAGCTGTCCTAATATCTAACAAGTTAAACTTCAAACCAAAATCAATCAAAAGAGATGAAGAAGGTCATTTTGTATTCATCATAGGAGAAATCCATCAGTACAAAGTCTCAATTCTGAACATCTATGCCCCAAATACAAAGGCACCCACATTCACAAAAGAAATGCTACTAAAACTCAAAGCTCACTTTAAACCTCACACACTCAGTGGGAGACTTCAACACTCCACTCTCACCACTAGACAGGACCATCAGACAGAAACTTAACAAAGAATCAAAACAACTAACAGAAGTTATGTCCCAATTGGGTCTAACAGACATCTATAGAACATTCCATGCAAACACAAAAGAATATAACTTCTTCAATGCTCCACATAGAACCTTCTCTAAAATCAACCACATACTAGGCAACATAACAAATATCAACAGATACAAAAAAAAGTGGAATAGTCCCCTGTATCTTATCAGACCACCATGCTTTAAAGTTGGAATTCAACAACACAAATTGCAGAAACCCTACAAACTAATTAGAGAATTAACAGCACAACTGAAAGCCTTAGAACAAAAAGAAGCAAACTCACCCTGGAGGAGTAGATGCCAGAAAATAATCAATTTGAGGGCTGAAATCAATAAACTAGAAACCAGGAAAAAATACAAAAAAAAAAAAAAAAATCAATGTAACAAAGAGTTGGTTTTTCAAGAAAACCTACAAGATAGACAAACCTTTATCCAAACTAACCAAAAAGCAGAGAGAGAACATGCAAATTAACAAAATCAGAAACAAAAAGAGGACATGGCAATGGACACTGAGGAAATCCAGACAATTTTCAGGTCATACTTTGAAAACCTGTACTCCACAAAATATGAAAATTCAAAGGAAATGGACAAATTTCTGGATAACTATCACTTACCAAAATTAAATCAAGAACAGATAAGCAACTTAAATAGACCTATAACCCCAAATGAAATAGAAGCAGTCATCAAAAGCCTCCCAACCAAAAAAAAAAAAAAAAAAAAAAGGCCAGATGGCTTCAGTGCAGAACTATACCAGAAATTCAAAGAAGAGCTAATATCACTACTCCTCAAATTGTTCCACACAATAGAAGCAGAAGGTTCATTACCAAACTCTCTTTACGAGGCCACAATTACATTGGTACCCAAGCCACACAAATCCCTCATGAACATTGATACAAAACTACTCAATAAAATACTAGCAAATAGAATTCAAGAACACATCAGAGAAATCATTCACCATAACCAAGTAGGCTACATCTCTGGGTTCAGGGATGGTTCAAACATGAAAATCTATCAATGTGATCCACCATATAAACAAACTGAAAAAGAATAACCACATGATCATCTCACTAGATGCTGAAAAAGCCTTTGACAAAATTCAACACCCCTTCACGATAAAGGTCTTGGAGAGATCAGGGATAACAGGAACACACCTAAACATAATAAAAGCAATATACAGTAAACCAACAGCCAACATCAAACTGAATGGAGAGAAGCTGAAGGCGATGCCTCTAAAATCAGGAACAGGACAAGGCCGCCCACTCTCTCCATATCTCTTCAATATTGTACTTGAAGTTCTAGCTAAAGGAATAAGACAACAAAAGGAGATCAAGGGGATACAAATAGAAAAGAAAGAAGCCAAACACTGAGCTGAACTGGAACCCAGAGAGGGAGGACAAGACCAGGCTGGAGAAACCCACAGAGACAGCTGACCTGAACAAGGGGGAGCTCATGGACCCCAGACTGACAGCTGGGAAACCAGCATTGGACTGACTCAGACCCCCTGAACATGAGCTCAGTTAGAAGGCCTGGGCAGTCTAAGGGACCTCTGACAGTGGAGCCAGGATGTATCTCTGGTGCAAGAAAAGGACTTTGGGAACATATCCCCCATGGAGGGATACTCCTTTACCCTAGAGACAGGAGAGAAGGCCTAGTCCCTACTCCAAATGACTTAACAGATTTTGATGACCCCTCCTGGAAGACATCACCCTCCCTGTGGAGTGGGGTGGTGATGGGATGGAAGGGTGGGGGGGCCATGGGAGGGAGGGAGAGAGAACTGGGATTGATATGTAAAATAATAAAATAAATAAATAAATAAATAAATAAAAGAAGTTTAAACTAAAAAAAAAAAGTGCAAATGCTGGTTGTAAACCAGTTAGAACTCAATTGTGAGCATGTAAGCATGTGTGTGCACACACACAGGATGTGAGAAAGGCAGACGTGTGTGTGTGTGTGTGTGTGTGTGTGTGTGTGTGTACAAGAGACAGAATCAAATTATATAAAGACCAGTTTTAAAAAAAGTCAGCATGTGGAGGATGTCAACAAATACTTGGAAAAAAGGAAAGAGGTAAAGGAACAGGGTTGGCTGGCGAAACAGGGAGCACAGACCCAGGCAGGAGAAACGGGAGCTGAGGGGAAATGGGGGGTATAGTTGGGAAATAGACAACAAATGATATTGATGGTCTCACTGTATACACACAGAAAGGGGGGGGATGTTACTATCTATTTTTTGTGCCTCTCAGAGACCCTTCCTCCCTGATCACATCCTCACATCTCTTCCTCTTGCTAAAGTAACCACTATCCCAAACTTTGTTAATTATCTCCTTGTTTTTTTTTGTTGGTGTTGTTTTATTTTGAGACAGGGTTTCTCTGTGCAGCTCTGACTTTCTTGGAACTGGCTCTGTAAGCCAGGCTGGCTTCAGACTCAGAGATCTACCTGCCTCTGCCTCCTGAGTGATGGGATTTAATAGTATGTTTTCTTTTCTTTCTTTATTTCTTCTTCTTCTTCTTCTTCTTCTTCTTCTTCTTCTTCTTCTTATTCTTCTTCTTATTCTTCTTCTTATTCTTCTTCTTCTCTTTTTCAAGACAGAGCTTCTCTGTATAAATCAGGCTGGCCTGGAACTCACAGAGATCTGCTCTGTAGACCAGGCTGGACTCGAACTCACAGAAATCCAGCTGCCTCTGCCTCCCTAATGCTGGAATCACATGTGCACAATGTCATACCCAACTCCATCTTCCTTCCTACAAATAACATAGCATCACTATTCTTTTAGGAAGAATAAATTATTTTAGCCACATTTTCATTATCCATCATTGTTGAACTGATTGTACAATGTGATTATTGTCAACAATGCTGTGGTAGATGTGGCTTTGAGGTGATGGGAGATGTCATTCTGTAAGTATGTTTCTCTTATTGGTTAATGAATAAAGCCCTGTTGGCCAATAGGAAAGCAAGATAGGTGAGACTAGGAGACAAGCAGGATTCAGGAAGAGGTAGGAGGGGAGTCAACATGTAGGACAGAGAGAATAGAATTCTGGACCCTCTCTCTGGTAAGATAAGACCACATGGAAACACTTAGATTAATAGAAGTGGGTTAATATGTAAGACAGAGCTAGCCAATAAGAAACGCTAGTAACAGGCCAACAGCTTTATATCTAATACAGCGTCTCTGTGTGTTATTTGGTGCTGACGAGGTGATGGGACCAGGCCGGTGGGAAAACCTGCTTGTAACAGTGAGGTGTCTCCATAGTCACCTGACTTTGACTCCCTCAGCTTACTATTCAATTATGTAGCTAGTTCCTATGATCGATCGATCTACTTGTAATTTTTTTTTTTTTTTTGACTCTCCATACCAATTTCCAAAGTGGCTGTGCTAATTTACATCACAGGGTTGTTGTGTGTGCCTCTTTTCCCCTCACATCCTCACCAGCATTTATTTATTTATTTGCTTGCCTGTTTGTTTGTTTGTTTGTTTGTGGCTTTAGAGACAGAGTTTCTCTGTAGCTTTGGAACCTGACCTGGAACTCGTTTAATAAACCAGGCTGTCCTGGAACTCACAGAGATTCGACTGAAAACAGCTATGAGGGGCTGGAGAGATGGCTCAGGGATTAGGAGTCCTGGCTGTCCTTCCAGAGGACCTGAGTTTGATTCCCAGAACCCACATAGTGATTCACAGCTGTCTGTATGTCCAGTTCCTAGCGCTCTAACACCCTCTTCTGGCTTCTGTCAGCACTGTGAAAACACACAGTGTGCTGATACACGTGCAGGCAAAACACACACACACACACACACACACACACACACACACACACACACACACACACTACCCTTTTCTGGCATCCATGGGCCACAGGCACCCACAAGGCATATTTACATCCGTACCAGCAAAACCCTCATATACATAATGTGAAAATAAATAACTATGACTCACTTGTCTAGAGCATGTGTAAGATTACTGTTTTCAATCATAACTCTATGGAGCTATGCACATTCTCTAGAAGGGTTCCAGTTTGCCAGCGAGCTGCTGACCCAATTGTATGATAACTAAGAAGAGCAGCCTGAACAAACCTTTTGTCCTCCATCACCTGACAAAAACTAACAACTTTTTCCGCCCGCAGGGTGCCCCCTAGTGGTTCATACAAGTTATTTACCCAACACATCAAAGCTTCACAATGTAACCCAGCAGATAAAATGTAAACCTTCTGTATCTCAATTACATAGAGCTTCCTCAAAAAACAATTTTTTTAAAAAGCAATGCAAAACAAAACAAAACAAAAAATAACTCTCTGAAAATATACACTTTAAATTTTACCGTGGAGGGGAAAAATCATCCGTGTACCAAATCCACAAGTACCAAATCCATTTCAGCCATGTTGAGAACCAGTAGCGGAGAAACTTTATGGCATCTGTGCGCAGTCGGACTTGGGAGGCAGAACTGAAAGAAGCGGGCTGTGTAGGCACAATGACACCCTCTAATGGCAATCTTACTTTGATTTGTGTATCAACCCTCTTAGCCTCATCTCGCTTGCTGTGGCACAGCATCCTGATAAAGAGCGGCTTAGGGAAGAGCTTACTTTAACCCACACTACCAGGTGGCTGCGCACAGCAGGGAGGAGATAGCATCCGGATCTTGAAGCAGCTGGCCATACCCTCCTTTAAAGGATGGAGAGGAAGAATGCATACACGCTTAGCACTCATGCACATCTCCCCACCCTCTCTCTGTTACAAACTTTCCACTCTCACTTCCATGATATTTCTTGATCCCTGGGGAGTGAGGGTTAATACAGGCACGTAGTGATATATCATTTATGGTTTATTAAAGCTTGCCTGAGGATTCAGAAAACAAAGTCAGCCACAAGCCATAGAAACCAGGCACACACCTTTAATCCCAGCAGCCAGAAGCTAGGAAGGAGGTGATGGAACGCACCTTTAATTCTAGGACTCAGGATTAAGAGATAGACAGATCTCTGTGAGTCCCAGGTCCCCCAGCTCCCCATCCATCCGTCTAAAAGAGAATTATAGCGCACACCTTTTACCCCCACATTGGGGATGTATATAAGACAGAAGCAAGGTCTCAGAGAGCATTCATTCTCCAGCCACACGGAGGAGAGGCAGCAGTTTGAGACTTGGTGAAGAGCTCATGTGCGGATCATGCTTTCAGCCTGAGCTGGAGGTGAGAGCTAGTGGCCAGCGCTTTGCTTCCCTGATCTTCAGGTTGAACTCCAATATCAGTCACTGAGTCTTTCACCTTTTCTTGTTACACAGACACCCCATTAATGGATGGGTATTTAATCATTACTTACAGCCTCTGAATTGTCTCCCACTGCCCCCGTCAGGATGTCCATACTCTTTTGACGATGCTGGCAAGTTTTTCACTCCCCTTGGAGACTGTAGATGATGTGAGGAAGTAGCTGTGGAGTAGTCCTGGAGGCAGTGGAAAGTATTGAAGGAGGGAGTGATGGGAAATGTCATTCTGTAAATGTGTTTCTTGCATTGGTTAATAAACAAAGCCCTGTTGGCCAGTAGGAAAGCAAGATAGGTGGGACTAGGAGGAGACAAGGGGGATTTGGGGAAGAGTTAGGAGAAGATTCAAGATGTAGGGATTTGAGAAGGAAATCCGGACCCTCTCTCCAGTAAGAAACACTCAGATTGATATGGGTTAATGTTTAAGATAGTTCTAGCCAATAAGAAATGCTAGTAACAGGCTAACAGCTTTATATCTGCTACAGAGTCTCTGAGTGTTGTTTGGGGCTGATGCAGCTGTGGGACCAGGCTGGCAGGAAAACTTCTCCTATCAAGGAAGTGCAAGCATCTGGCTTGGTAGGAAACGTGGGAATGAGTTAGTACATGCTGTTCCAATTTTGGGGGGAAAAACATAAAGGACAAATGAACCCTGAGAGCTCAAAGTGTGTCTTTAAATGACAGAGGGATAGACGAACTTTTCTCTGGCCCTTGGTATGTTCTAAACATAACTGCAAAGCTGTTGTCTTTAAAATGACTTTTTAAGGTGGCTTACATCTCCCCTGCTTTCATCACTCCTTTGATGGAATTTCAGGGTGACACCACCTTACTAGGCATGAAACCTGTTTTGTAACAGTAGCTCGCTCCTGTCCCTGCTTACCTGCATTTGGGAATTGGTTTTTGATATAAATAGGGTTTCTTAGGAGTGGTACTGGGGGGGGGGGGTTCTATCCCTATAAAGAGAAGAGCAGGAAAGCTGTCCTACAAGGCAAGTCAAGAGGAAATTCCACATCAAAACCAGAAAAGATAGGCGGAAAGCAGGATAGGACAGGTCATATGATGACCACTGTGTACTAACAGTCTATACGCCTGTCCTTCAAAGGACAAAGCCCCTCCCTCAAAAACAAACATTTCTGCTTCTACAGAAGAAGAAAAAGAGATTATCTGGACCTCAGAGGGCTGGTTAGAGAGGGGGAGAGCATTAGCATGTTTTATTGGGAACCAGAACAATAGCAATTAATCATTTCAAAATGTATCTTGTCCTCCTGGTCAAGTGGGCAACCAGTCTCTGAGATTCACACCAGGAGTTAGGATATGCTAAAGACTTCTGCCCTTTGACTACCAGACTGCTGAAGCTGTGATCACCAAGATATTAGACTTTCTCCAGGAGGACAAGGCTGAAGCCTGGTGTCAGCTAGAGGCGGAGCTTGTCTCAGGGACAGAGATTTCATACAGTTCTGACAACTTGCCAGAACACTTTGCAGAGGCAATGAGGTGAGATGGGCATCATTTGCTGAGTTCTTAGCTACGCACGACTCGGATGGCTTAGACCGAAACCTCCCAGGAGGACCCCGAGAATAGATTCCAGATGGATACTGGGTCTCTTTAATCGACTCCAGCAATAACGTTGGTTCTCTCCTCTCCTGGAAGTCTACACTTTTCTTCCATATCATCTGCCTGTGGGGGAGGAGTCTGTGTACTCCATGGCCATTGGGTCTCGAATTCCTCCTAAACCGCCATTGGGTTACATCTAGGTGAAAGGTTAACTCAGACCAAACAAACCTTCAGCAGTGTACACGCTGAGTGTACTTGAGTGTGCACATCAGATCCCTTTGTATGAAGTACAAGTGTGTAACACACTGCAAAGGTGCCCACATCCATCCCCTGTGTCTCCTACCACAAACATATTAGTTAGCTCAATATTGTTCCTGCTCTATGAGTTCATTCGCACACATAGGTAATGCTCGTCTAACCATCCTAACAGTAGAGAAGATATTTTAGAGAGTGGTATTGTGCCCTCCCTTTCACTCTCAGATTATCGAAATAATGGGCCCCAAAGACTAAAATTTCCACAGACATTCCATGCTGTGGGGGAGAGGGAACATGGTGGCAGCCAGAGGAGGAACTGGTCTTTCAGGAAGAGGTTCAACTCACCAGCCCACCTCAAACGAGACCGGACCAAAGACAACTCAGTGCTGGTGGTACTACACAGCAAGCCCTTCAAGATACGTCCTCCATCTCGAAGAGAAGCTCTCTAAGACACCGGATGTCCTAAAGGAACTTTCCACCCTGCAGGGAAGTTCCTTAAACTCAGGAAACAACTCAGTAGTTTCAGGAAGTCCCTAAAACGGACCAGATTCACTAGGTGTCTCCCTCTCCTCCTCCTTAAAGAGGAGGGGCTGCTGAGTGACACTCGCAGACCATCCAAGCTGCCTGGAAGAGGCTCAGACAGACTGAGCAACCTGGGAAAGACTCCAACCTGTCCAGCTGCCCTGAGGTTGTACGGTGTACTGCGGGTTTCCAGTTCTCAAGCACCATCAGCCATGCTGGGATGAACCTTTGCTGGTGTAGCTGCCATTTCTGCTCCAGGACTACTCACTGGTTCACCAAGCTTGCCTTTGGTGGTGTCCTTGTCCTCAGTTCCCTACCTGAGGGGAATATGCACGAGTTCATGCCTCCTTAGCAATATAGTTTCACAACATACTTGATAAACAGGGAGTTGAAGAGCCAAAGATGAGTCTGTGAGGAGTGAATGCTATGGAGAGCTGCCAGGGTCCAGCGTCTGCTCAGATTCTGGCTCTGAGACAGGAAAGGGGCGTCGGCTCAAGGAAAAATTCAGACCACCAAGTGGATTGCTTTCAAGTGGTCCTGATAGCTAGAGCCATCTTTATTTATACTTTAGCAGAGTTTTTTTTTCCCTACAAGGCTTACACGAACAGCTTTATTATTGGCTCCTAATTTGACTTTTAAGAGATACATCGTATTTTAAGAAACACATCATAAGCATTATGAAAGCCCCCATTGTTCCCCTTTATGCTTTTCCAAATACACTTCTTTTCCACCCTCTGCCTATCCTTGTTCTAGACATAGAACTCACTCAGCATTTTTGCAGGCTTAACTAAATATCAAATCAGACACACCCTGCTCGTGAAGCATTATGTCAGATATTTGCAATTACAAAGTTAAAAAGTGATAGACATGAGTACACAACTTTAACGACAACAATATTTAAACCCAAACAATTTTTTCTTTCATATCTGCATGAAAGTTCCCTTTTTCACAAGAGGGCCCCATGCCTCAAAATCTCTGTAAAAGGCAGACTTGGAAAAGGCACTCTTTTCCATCTCACTATGCCATCCTTCTCCCACAAAAATACGCTCCTGTGTATGGTAAAGATGGCTCTCTCCATCCCATATTTTATCCTATTGGACAATACTAGAGCTTATCATTGACTCTACATGGTTAGGTGTCCAGAGAACTTACTCGTAATAGTTGACACTGTGTATTTCTGAATCCCCCCCACCCCCGTTGTGTGTAGGCATGCCTTACTCTCCTTTCCAGAACTGTGACACATGGTTAATGTCCCAAGTATTATTTCTTCCATATGTACCTAATTGTCTCTATTGAGTCATCCGAGTTCCCAGGAATAGGAGTTGTAGTTTAGAAATTTCAGATAAGAGACTTGAGAAGCATTATCTCCCTGCTGAATCTTAGGGGGAAATCTTTGAAAAGGAACAGAATTTCCAGGGAATTTTACAGCTGTTGCGTGTGTGACTAACAGAGTAAAACTAAAAACCACCTAAAGAACCACAAATATAATGAGAGAGAGAAGAGCCTGCAAGCTGCACGAATTTTGCAAATTTCCATGCTATCCCATGGTCCTTGCCAAGAGAGAATCTGTTCCCACAGGTGCCTTGCCCTGAGCAAACCCACTGGACAGACAGTCATATGCTGATCAGACACTGAGCTGCAGGGCTCCCAACAGGTAGAAGGCATGCAACTGAGGGAGGGACACCTGTGGGGAGAATCCCAGTCTGGCCATCTTTCCCTATCTGCTGTGTACTAGTTACTGTGCCTTTTTGCTGTGACAGTGGTTGCATGAGTCTTGCTATGGATTATGAGATCTGTAACTAAAGCTGAAAGCTTGGGAAGTGCAGTGTTCATGGAGAGATCACAGGCTGGCCATCTTCATCTATGTGGTATTGTGTGGTAAGTCCGCTTGCCGAGAAGGATCTGTTCCGTGAGTACAGATGCCCTGGGAATGGTTCAATGTATAAAGCGAGTGTTACAGTCCCTGAGAGTTAACACATGGAGGACAAGAGTGTTGACAGTGATTGCAAGGCCTCTGCTGTGTGTGGTAAGATGTGCCACTGGGGCTGAACTGCAGAGGAAGAAGGACAATAGAAAAAGGAAATGTGCCTGTCATCCCCCTCCCCCCCACAAGAGCCTCTAACCTAGAAGGGACATTAGGCAGAGCAGATGACGAAATGCAGGTGCCGCCTTGCCATCGCTTATAGCTAGGGCGACAGAGGAAAAGAGAGTACACAAATGGTGCTCCCGAGACTTTCCTGGGATCCAAAACCCTGACCCTGTGGGGGGAATCAGTGATTAAGGGAAAGAATGCATGCCAGAAGTAATGGAAGAATGGAAAATCTGCAAATCAACATGCAATGGAGGCTTAGTATATGGGTACAGGATACTTGGCTCCTCCGCTAAGCTACTGAATTGCGAAAGAGTCTTAAACAAGCATTGTGTCTCTCACAGCTTGGCCTCTGACGCTGCAGGACATGGGAGCAGATGAGATCGGTATAAGCGCTATGGAAGCAGAAAACCCAAGTAATATAGCTATTCGTCCATTCTTAAGATTCGTGCTGCATAGTCTGGGACAATATAAGAGCAATCATTCCCCAATGGACTCACTCATATGGGACAACAGGGAAGTCCCACCTAACCTCTTCCTGCCTAGCTATTGGCCATTTAGCTCTTTATGAAACCAATCAGATGGTGCCTTGTCAAAGACACATCTTCACAGTGTAAACAAATGTTCTGCAACAAAGCCTCTTGTTCCAGTGTCCCTTCTAGGACTCTGGGACAGTCGTGAGTTATACCTGCTGTCCTAATACAAAGATTGCAAGCTCAGGCTTGCTCAGGTCTGTCTGGCCATGGAAGCTCTCTGACACAAGGAGGCAGCAGCCATCCACAATTCCAGCCCTTTTGCAAGATCTGCTAGGGAAAGGATTGAGAGGATAGTGAGACCGAGGAGCTTGGTCCCTGATAGAAGGTAGGATGGAAGACAGCCCTGCCGATACCAACCCTCCCCCCCAACTTCCACCCCACATCCTAGATGGTGTGTACCCGCCCTGCCAACACCCCCCAACTTCCACCCCACGTCCTAGATCGTGTGCACCCATGCTAGCAAACACACACACACACACACACACACACACACACACACACACACACACACACACACACACTGCTCCCCCGACCCCCCCCACACTCTCCTAGTCTCCATTTATTTGAGAGATAAGGACGGCTGGGCTAAGCTACAGCGAGTTTAGGTTTCTGTCTGTTGCCTCAGCCTTACCGGAAACAGACTGATTATCAGTTTGTTTCAATTTCTTTATCAGCCCCTAGGCAAAAATGGTTCACAAACCTTAACTTGAAAGCATAAATACTTTAGGCTGCAGACAGAGGAGAGAATTTTCATGCTTTTTCTGGTGCATTTTGAACTTGTATTGAAAACGTTACTCCCCCACCTCCACCCCTTTATATTGAGCATAGCTAAACGTGATAGGACAGGGATTTTTACATTTCCAATATCCCTCATGCTACAACCTTAGACATTGTAGTGGACTGGAAATCATTAATAGCAGAACACAGCAGTGTGAAAAACTTCGGAAAATAGTTTTCTGACACAAAAGAAATATACATTACAGTAAAACTGCCCTTGTGGAAAGAAACATTTCCCTTTCCTGAACGGAAATAGACAAATAATCTGTTCCACTTTAAGCAAAGAAAAACAGGATGTGTTTTAAAATCGAAATCACTCAACTAAACTTGGATTAATACACACACACACAGACACACATACACACACACACACACACACACACACACACACACTTGTAGGTATGAAGATGTTTCAGACTTCCTTCCATTAGTGTTTCTCTTCCTTTTTATTAATTGTGTTCTTTGACAATTTCATTTATGCATGCAATGCATGCTTGTCACTTTCACGGTCTTCCCTCTTTTAACTCTTTCCTACCCCCATCTACCTTTTCTTGGCCCCTTTCCCAAAATATTTCTCATATTCTGTCTGTTTTGCAACTCAGTGGTATCTTGATGGCTGTGGATCCACTGGGGCCTGGTGAGCTCCCTGTCCCCTAGGATCTGTCTAAAGCCAATAGTTCACAGGTGAGGGTAAGACCCTCTAATGCTTGCCTCCAGTCATGTGGGGCTGCTGATTGGCCTGTTATCACTCAGCCAGTGCAGGCACCCACAGCTGCTACAAGGTCATGGATTTCATGGCTGTGTTGTGGCAATAGAATGGCATTTCACAGTCCTTCTCCATATCTTCTGGCTTTTGAATTCCACTCACTGTATCTTTTTGCAATGTTCCCCGAACCTCAGCGAGTGGGATATGAATCCCCTGTATCCCTGATTTCCCCAGAACAGCCATTCTTAACAAATACTTAAGACCTCGTGATCCCCCTCAAATCCCTTCTCACCCACTCCTCCTAGATCTCCGTCCTTTCTCCTCCCAAACCAAGAGGACATCATTCCGGCCCTGAGTTAGCCGTCCCAGCTTATGATTTCTGATCATTGTCAAATTTCTAACAGGTTTTCATTTTTCAAGTTTCTTTTAATTCATGAGTCTACTGTCAGCTGCCCTGCTTAAAAAAGCAAAATCAAAAAAATGATTATGGACATGAGCAGCAAGAGTGGCTATACCGTAAAGCTGGAAGACTGTGCACGCTAAACACAGTCTCACTTCAAAGGGTGTAAGACATAGTTTACTCTTGAGCCAAGTGTGAGTGACCACGGTCCAGAAGCACAGGTTTCAGTTGCTCTACATAAATGTCCTAATGTGGAAATGATTTTACAGACGTCATAAATCAAGTAACCCCCCCCCCAACACCCGGTGGCAAAATCAGGTTGGAAGCAGGTTGGAAGCTACAGTAAAGCAAAGAGATCTCTCCCACAGGTTTGAGAAGCTATTTGACTACATTCTTGGCAAGTGGGCTGGTGGGAACAAATCATCTGTTAATGCATCCCAAGATTTTAGACAATAGTCAAAAGAATATTAGAGAAGACAGGGTTAGGCAATGAATGACTGTTAAAGGGGTTAATGATAGTCAAAAATAATTTGACTCTGGCTCTGCAACTTTTCAATGCTCCATAATTAAAAAAAATCTAATAAATTAGTGTTATAAAATGTTAACATGGTGTTAACATATGTGTGGTTTTTGTTTGTTTGTTTGTTTCTGGGAACTTCCGTTCAAAGGATCTACCAGCTGATTTTTTTTTTCATGAAAAGGCCCAGGAAATACAGTATTCATAAAATCCTAAAGACATGATCTGATCACTTGGTTGCCCACCATAGCTGAATGGTGAGAACCTATTATTAAATGCACCACAGCACACAGAGGAAATCAAGCTGGAACTAGCTGGAAGCTTTGTGTCTGCTAGGTCACTGTGATGATGCTGTAAGATGCTATCCAGGCCGCAGGACATAAAAATCATCCGTGGACTTACCCATAAGGGGCCCGTGAATGCTACAATATTCACTTGCCAGGCAAAGTGTACAACAGCTCTGAGAACAGCCAACCATACTGTGTTTGGATTTAAGGATGACTCCATAGGAAGTAAACCCAGTCAAAATTCCATGGTTGGGGAATGGGGCTACAGAAATATATCTCAGCAGTTAAGAGCTACAACATCTACAAGCAGCTCTCAACCTTCTATAACGCTATGACTTCTGTAACAGTTCTAGGGTATCCGACTCCCTCTTCTGGTTTCCATGGGCACTAGGCATGCATGTGAGAGAGAGAGAGAGAGAGAGAGAGAGAGAGAGAGAGAGAGAGAGAGAGAGAGAGAGAGAGAGAGAGAGAGAGAGAGAGAGAGAGAGAGAGAGAGAGAGAGAGAGAGAGAGAGAGAGAGAGAGAGAGAGAGAGAGAGAGAGGAGAGCCTGGGGACCCCTGCACAGGCTTAAATACCCTTGAGCTAACCAACCCCAGTGAGCCACGTGGACCCTGCAGATAGGCTACTCTAATGCAGAAGCAGACAGGCTGAACAGATTTAACCAATTAAGGGCTTGTTTACGCCAGAGAGCCTTCACCAACGGGAAGGTGTAAGGCGGAAGCCAGCGCCACTTTAAGGTGTGGCACTTCGTGGCTCTCTACAGTTTCAAAATGGAGGGTGTTGCTTGTTGCAGGAAATGTGTCAGTGAGGGGGCGGGCTTTGAGGTCTCTTGCTCAAGCTTCCTTCAGTGTCCGTTGACTTCCTGTTGTTTACAAGATGTAGGACTCCCAGCTCTAGCACCACATCTGCCTGCACGAGGCCATGCTCCTCATCATGATCAAAGTGGACTCTGAACCTCTGAAACTGTAAGCAGGGCACCCCAATTAAATGGTCTCTGCATAAGAAGTCCCTCTAGGGACTGTGGCTTTTTTTTCCCCCTAAACATTCACATGCCCTACTGCGTTCTAAGGATGGGATAGTGCAGCTCCCAGTCTTACTCAGAGAAACTCCTGTTTGCAGTCAGAAATGGCTGATTCAGAGACTCCTAATTGGTCAAAATGCTAAGAGTAAGTGATAAGAAAGTGCGCTCATCTCAAATGAAGCATCTACGTCAACCACCACAAGCACAGAGGACATCACAGAAGGAGGAGCAGAAAAACGTAAGAACTAGAGATGGAAGGAATGTGGAGAAACGCTGTCTTGTGGACATGACATGACTATGGAGCTCATGAACTCATAGTGGTCACCTGTGCAAGATCTGCACAAAATCAAGCCAGTCGAGATTATGGCAGGGAAAACTAGCGTATGGATCCATGAAGTCCCAGTCCCAGCAGAGGAGCTATTGGCAGTCGATGGCTGCTGGGGGGGGGGATGGAAGTCATTTTTTAAAGGAGTATAGATACTGGTTGGTTGTCCATGTTTATGCAAGGGGTACTAACTAGATTCAGTTCTTTATTTAAAAAACAAACAAGCAACAGCAACAACAAAACCAAAGAGGAGGATATGACAGTGGGAGTGACACGTGTTAGAGGAAGGGGGTATGATGGGAGATGTTATTCTGTATACATGTTTCTCATACTGGTTAATAAAGCTCTGTGGCCAATGAGATAGCAAGATAGGCGGGGTTAGGAGACAAGGAGGAAAGAGGAAGTAGTAGGGAGGAGTCCAGATGTAGCCCGGGAAGAAGCAGGACGCCCGCCGAGGCTCCCCATAAGACAACCACGTGGAAATACTTAGATAAGTAGGAATGGGTTAATAATTAAGACAGAGCTAGCCCATAAACAATAATGGTAATTGGCCAACAGGATTATATCAAATACAGAGTCTCTGAGTGTTATTTGGGGCTCACGTGGTAGTGGGACCATGGCAGTAGGACCCGCTGCAGCCGGCAGGAAGAACCTGCTGTAACAGGGGTGGAATTGGGAGTTGATGTGATAAAGATACATTGTACATTGTATACATTTATGAAATTGTCACAGAAAAAAATTAAGATATTTTAAAATAGGAAGAAAGGGATAAGCTAGTGAGAAGGACACCAGGAATCCTATGGGGGTCAGAAAGTAAAGTTTTGGCCAAGGTCTAACTGGTTCTAGTTGTGGGAAAAAAAAAAACATACATGATTGGAATTGATATAAATGTTGGTTGGGTCCGTGGGTCCAAGGATTGTTGTGATTTAAGACTGTAGTGAAGTCCTTGAAAGCACCCCATCTTTAGAAAGTGTAGACCACTATCTCATAGGAGTAATTCTGGATATTATGACCACTGTTGGGGTTCTAAAAGACATAGGAGTGTTAGCTCCTGCAACGTCACCATTAAATTCTACAATTTTCCCCATCAGAAACTACGTGAACTCTCAACCACAGTTCAAGCTCAACCACATAGTAGTTCCAGCTCCAACACCACACCGGCTTGTCTTCCTCTTCTCTGCAAATTTCACAACTTGCTGTTTTCTTGAGAAGAGGGTTAGAAGTCATTGGCATGCATATGGATGAATAACTATAAATATTTTCAATTTTGTCCCAGATCTTTCATGATATAGCCCCAAATAATTTAGATGGTCCAGATGGTTTGAAGAAGTCCCATTGACTGACCATTGGAAGGCATTATGTTAATCAAGCCACATAAGCAGGAAGTAGCCACCACATTGGCAGCCTTAGTGAGGCACACATGGCTTAGAGCATGGGAGGCAAATGAAGATTTAAGAACCTGTGACAGGACAAGGCAGTACAGAGGTTCCCCCATCTTGTATTCTTGCTGAGGCCATTTCAAGTTTAACTAGATTTGATTTCATTGGTGGAGAATCCCATGGGAAAGCACCCAATTCTATCTAGGAACCAAAGATCAGGCTGTCCCAGCTAACTTACTTTAGCCTTTGCTAAAACTGCCTGTTTGTGCCAAACCCTCTCCAGCCAACCACTCAGCCTCTATTAAAACTGCTTGCTTCAAACCATTCACTTTGTGATGCTCCCTGACACCCCCCTTGTAGCTGCAGAGAAAGATAGCTGGGCAAGGTCTCTGCCTTTAGAAACTCTGTGTTCTAGACACTAACTAGGGGTCACTCATAGATCCCAAGATACATGATTGTTCTCCCAGCCCACTGGAATAGACTGTCAATTGGCTGTAAAATGTGTCTGAGTGGCCATCTCTGGTGGACTACCCATAACAAACCTGCTAGATCAGGAGAATTGTCAGGCATCCAATGAGTCTGCCAGGAAATCTCTACCAAAGTAAAATTAAAAAAACAAACAAACAAAAAAACCCATCATATACCCTCTACTATAATGAAGACAGCAACTTGCCTGCTACATGCTTTTGGCTCAGGAAACAGCATCTTCCACACTGGTGAGTGCTGTCTGGGTGTATACAACAAGCGTCATAAAATGATGCCCACTGATTGAGGCCCAGAGCCAGAGAACTATATGGAACAGGTCATTATTTGGGAGCTGGTGATTCAAAGAAAGTCCAACTACAACACACCCTTTCATCCCCTTCTCACTTCCGCCAAACTCCTTTAACCTTTCCAACAAGTCCCTCTCGGTGTCATATTCAGAAGACAACATTTCACACTGCTCTTTCCCATTCCAGCCTCTCTTCTACAACGTCCCCTGGGCCTTGGAGGGAGGAATGCAGATGTCCTGCTTAAGAATGGACTCTCACCAGCCACTCATTCTCAGCACTTTGACCAATAGGAGTCCATGCATTAACTGCTGCACACTGCTGTAGCCAAGGGTTGAGAGCAGCACGAATCTTTAGGCATAAATACAAATATTTAGAAAGAAGTTTAGCAATGAGTCTATTTAGCAAATCAACATTAGTAGCTGCCTCCTCTAGGGCTTACAATCCACCCACCCACGTGCTTTTCACTAGATTTACAGTAGCAGACATGAATTCCTATGAAACAGGCCTCAAGTTCAAGCAGAACAGAGTTGGTTACTCCCAGAACACTTGTGCCTCTACTGTACCAGTAAGCCCATCTTGCCTGGAAGGTCAATATTGTAGCATGCAGGGCCCACTGCTAGATATGGCCATTGAAGACTTTTTCTCCTCTAACGGCCTGCACAGCACCTACCATCATCAAAGCTAGCTATCAGGGAGGAAACTTCTAGTTCAATTATTGCTTATTTCTTTATAAGCTATGATCAAAGCATGTAGCGTCTTCAGCAACAGTCTTAATATTCATTTCTGTTACACAACTGATGGGAGACATCATTCTGTAAATAATGTTTCTCTTATTGGTTAATGAATAAAGCCCTGTTGGCCAATAGGAAAGCAAGATAGGTGGGACTAGGAGACAAGGAGGAGTCCGGGAGAGGTAGAAGATTTAAGAGTTGGGATTTGAGAAGAAAGTCCAGACCCTCTCTCCAGTAAGCCAAGACCACGTGGACATACTTAGATTGATAGAAATGGGTTACTGTTTAAGACAGAGCTAGCCAATAAGAAACACTAGTAACAAGTCAACAGCTTTATATCTAATACAGTGTCTCTGTGTGTTATTTGGGGCAGTGGGACCAGGCTGGCAAAAAAAAAAAAAAAAAAAAAAGCAAAAAAAACAAAAAACAAAAAACAACTGGTTAACACACAACCAAGAGCAATGGCAAACAACCTGTAATGGAGGGGAGAGGCTACTCCTGGGGTCTCCCTGACCAAAAATACATAGGGAGATAACCCACACCTGGCACTGATATTTTCAAGTAATAACCTGTGGGTTCTTACAAATAAGGTTTCCATAAGCCTTTTTCACCCATCCCTAGTCTTGACTCCTATCTCCTCATTCTTCTCCACCTTCTGTAGATAGATTTTTTTTCCCCCACTTTGGGACACCAGCTTAAAAAAAGACACCGAGACTTAGTATTAATTATGAAAGCTTGGCCTTAGCTTAGGCATGTCCCGTTTGCCCCTATAACAAATTAACCTGCCCATCCTGTTTCCTCAATGTCTGGCAGGGGACTCCTGCTTTCTTCTTCCCAGAGCTCCCTGTCTCCAGAAGTCCCACCTAACCTCTTTCTGCCTAGCTAATGGCCATTCAGCTCTTTATTAAGTCAATCACAGTGACACATCCTCACAGAACATTCCACAACAACCTTCAGCCTGCCATTCCCCACTTCAACTTTCCCATCCCCAGTGCTCCTCATCTTTATTTCACAACCCACCTTCTCAGCACCGATGATAGAAGAGACAGAAGTCCCAGGCTTCGTGCAGGGATGCACTAGTTTGGTATATAGGTCGGGTTGGAAACACACCATAAGACGTAGCCTTGGAGGAAAATGGCAGAGAAGGTCCTTCCAATGGATCAAGCTCTAGATTGAGCGGCCAGTTACCTATTTTAGATGAACAAAAGACAGCCTGATAAGAACTGGAAAGATGGCTCTGAGCACTGAGTTTAGTTCTAGACTATTCCACCAGGTGGCTCACAACTGACGCTAACTCCAGTTCTGGAGGATCTGACATCCTCCTCTGGCCACCGCTTCCGATCAAGAAATGTATGGAAGCCTATGTGTATAAAGAGTGGGAGATGGGTAGAGGCCTGTGAGTGTATGGGGGAGCAGGCTAAATTTGTGCAGGCCAGTGCCCACAGCTTAGAAGCCACGGAGAAAGACACAACGAGGCCCCTAGTGGACACAGTAACTTGGCCATGTAACAGCAGCCATCTTAAGATGCTAACTACTCAGCGCTGGCACGGGGGATAGCGCCTCTGGTGGTGACTTGCTTGGTCCTAACAGCATAGTGCTCAACGAAGCTGAGGTGAGTTAGCTACTGTTTTGTTGCTGTTGTTGCTGAGAATGGGACCCAGGACCTCATGCATGTTAGGCAGGTTCTTGGCTTGAACACCTACTTGCAAGCCAAGTCCTACAGTATTTACTTTGCTACCCAATGTCTGCCAGCAACAGAGCTGAACATTTAATCTCAGGTATAGCTCCATTCTGTCATGACGCCATCAGCTTCCTTAGTACGAGATTAACTACTCAGAGCCCCTTCCATCTTGCAAGGACGATGGTTTAGTATCACAGGGTAAAATTCTATGATCTCAACCACATAATTCCAACCAATATGAAGATCCCTCTCACTTCCCAGACTCAAGTCCTTCTGGAAAGAGGGCGGCGGTAAGAGCTGTGGGCTCTTTCTCACAGAGATCCTCCACACCAGACATTCTGGAGTAAAACACAGAGGACGTTTTCAAGTAGCTTGCACCCATTCCTGAAAGATCTCCTTTGTTCCCCCTCTGTGGGCAGACTGTACAGCAACTCAACGGAACTCAGCACTCTCCTAACTGCCTTTAGTATGCAGGCTGCACTTCAGGGTCGAATATGGCCGGGTCACAAGCTCCACTATCAGCTAAATGATGGTTACGGTTGTAAAGTCTCCGCTGAGTGCCATTATAAAATGATTACTTGCGCTACCCGAACAGTTTTCTCTGCTATTTGGAGAGATGACAAGTCTCATAGTTCAACTTCCCTTGTGAATTTCTGAGTGAGTGATCAGGGCATGTAGCGATGAGGTTGGTTTTCCAATCCTTGACATGCAGACAAGGAGGGAAAGTGTATCTTTCCAGCAGATAACAAGGGCAGGGGAAAGGGCTTTAAAGCAGGTAGTAGGGTCAGAAAACTGCATTAACACAGCAGGAGTATGGGTCTTGACTGGCAAGGAAAACTGCCCAAAGCTTCCCCATTCTTCGTTGTCCATTGTAGGCTTTAGACTTAAACTTACTGTTCGCTACTTTTAGTTCTGTGAACGTGTTCAGCATATACAACCATTTGCTAAAACTAGGAATGGGAGCTTGAAGGATGCAGGAACAGGTAGAAAGAGGCTAATAATGTACAGCCACAAGATTATTTAGCCTGATTCTGAACTCTGGAGACCACAGTATATGACCCGGTAAAGGCCAGTGTAAAAGAGCCAGCCCAGACTTTGTTCTGGGCAAGGAAATCCAGTTACACCCTCATCTAAGTAGGAGCCAGTACAGTAGGAGCCAGGACAAAGTTTTCTGTCCATAAAATTTCAGAGCCAGAACATCTTGGCTCTGGGTCTGTGCTTTGAGAAGTAGCCCAGCGTGATACAACTGTTTGTGTCTTCAGTGGCCTCAAAGTTTTCAAACCAATGCAAAGTCGATTGTACTCTGAAGGAACACTTTAATATGCATCACAGGCTAACATTTTCTGGGAATTTATTACAACTCTTATTTTTGCATTTATCCTACATGATATCTATTTGAAGCAAGAGCTACTACTTCTTGATTAACACAGGAAAACAGTATTTCCTAAAGAGAATAAATAATCTGCCCCATGTTATTTTCTCACAAACATTTGGAGGGAAGGGAAGCCTGGCTTCAAAGTCTGTGTTATTCAACACAGTGTGATATTATTCCCTGAGGAGCTGAGAGCGGGGAAACCAGGCCTCAGTTACCTCCCTAGCACCTGCTGGAGAATGATTAGACCCAAGGGTGTCATTAACCATGAGGGGTCCTGGAAAATGTCCTGAACCACAGGCCTCAGCATCCTTCCTCCTTTGAGCACCTTTGTTTTGAGCACTGGGTTTGTATCAGTTCAAGACCAGGAGACGTAGGAACACTGCATCTTTCACAAAGAAACGAGCCTCTGCGGACAGTTTCCCAAGGGGAATTCCTGTGGTGCTTTTCACGTGCTCCATCTGCTTGGACCACGCTTGTCCGTGTTCCCCTTCTGCGAAGAGCGAGCGTCTCATTGATTTCATTGTTCATTGTTCAGGGCACAAGTTGGTAAGCACCAGAGCGTGAATCTAAAGTCACTGAACCAAAAACCACTCACATGCCTTCTTCACAGGAGCCAGTGTTCAGGTCAGCAGTGGGACAGCAGCTGGTGACCAGCTTTCTGGAAATCCTCCTCCAAACCCTGAAATCCCCTTCTCCCCTGCTCAGGCCATTGTGTCACTGGTTCTGGAGGTCCCCAAGTAGTGCCTCTGAGATGGGGCACCCTAAAATTCTGGGCCTCCAGTGGGGTATAAGAGAAGAGAAAGTGAGGACCAGTGTGCTTCCCTGAAGCAACTGTCATCAACCCTGGGAAAGGTTCCAAGTGACAGTGAGGACAAGAGACCAGAACTGATTTTCTCTCGTCGGTAAAACTAAAGAGAAGGGACCCCGATAAAACAGCCACAAGGTGAGAACCGGGGCTTCCTCTTTGGTCCTCCATCTTCCAGATCCACCTCCCACTATGAACACATCACGTTGCCTTCTGTCTCCAGATTTAGAGAAAGCAGCTGGCAGACACCGCAACACCAGCATCTCCTTGGATAAAAGAAAAAGTCCAACCTGATTTTGCTCTGGACTGAGATGGACCAAGATGCCCCGGCTAAGCCCAGAGAACAAAAGGTGACAAGGCTTTGTCTTGGAGGTCTGGGTCTTACTCTAAGAATGGGTAGTATTTGCAGCAGCAACATGACTTGTGCTCTAGGGACCACCTAATATTAGGCAGGCTCTTTCCAGAGGCCAGCGAAGACTCGGGGCGGGGGTCAGGGTGGGATCGGGGGTGGGGTTTGGGGTGGGGGTCAGGCACCAGCATTTCTTTTCTGCAACCTCTTCTCAGTCCCGGCAAAGGGTACTGGGAAGGACAGAACCAGCACACATTAGATGCAGAACACACAGCTGCCCAGACAAGGGTCCTCTTTTGTAGTGAAGGACATAAGCGCTAGGGTGAACTTAGCAGCCTCCAGCAAAGCCAAGCCTGGGGATGCTGTGCCCTTCCTTCCCCGTGCACATGCCAGACCACCCCACAGAATGGAAGAAGGTGGAAGAGAAGTGGGGTGGACTCAGAGGGGCTCGGGGTGGGCAGGGGCGCCTCACTCCATCGGGTAATGAAAATGAGGTGGCTGTGTTTCCCGGCAGAACTCGGGGGACACGGGACTCTACTTGGGGTGCAGGGTAACAAAAGCCTGGGATTCCCGGTGTCCTGCAGAAAGGATTCCTGAAGGTCACTTGGCAGGGAGAGTGACCGGAGGCATTCCACTGATGATATCCTTCCAGTCCCTAATCACGACCGATAAGTAGCTAGGGACATTCCATTTTATCGCATGCCTTGCTTCCTGATTGCCCACGAGGCAGCTTTGCTCCTGAAGCTGAGATACTGTCACACCGTCAGGCTTCAAAAGAACTGGGCCGCATGGTGATGTTGGTCTTTGTGAGGACTGTATTAGGACTTGGCACTTTGGAAATAGTAGCCTGGGGAAATCCAAGCACCCGGCATGCAGGGAACCTGGATTAGGTGAATATTAATCAAACTAAGGAGTGCGTGCAACCACACCCGGGGGGGGGGGAGTGAGAGGCAGTGAAGGGCCAGGACGGCCCAAGGGAGGGGACATGGAGGTAGGGTGGATGGAGCTGGAAGATGAAAAAAAAACCTTGGTCTTTTCAAACCAGCCAGCGGCTCTGGGTACCTAGATAGTAGGGCAGCCAAAGGTCCACGTAGACATGACTGAGGGGTGCCAAGCCCAGTGACACGCGGCTGCTGGAAGCCTAGCCTAGAATCTTTATTTTTTCCTTTCCTCCTCTTTCTTCCCATCTCTTTTATCTCTTATCCCCCTTTACTCTTCCTTTCTCCCGTTTCTCTTTCCACTCCCGTTTGCTTTTCCCCTCCTTTGATTCAATCCTGCACAATGGGCCAGTGACTTTCTGCGCATAGTTGGGAGTGGAGAGGGTTCCCTGCCTGGCTTCCAAACCCCTGGCATAAAGTCGGTGGACTGATGGTTCTTCAGACTGGTACAGTATACGCTCCCATTAGAGGAAAACACAATGTCACCTGTGGGTCCTGGGAGCTGCAGCCAAGCACCCGTGACACTTCTCAGAGAACCCAGACGATGTGTACGAGGCACAATCTCGTCCTTCTTAACTGAGAAGTGACCCCTTCCGGGTTCTCTGACAGAGAGGAGCACTGGGCTGGTGCCCACAGGGCTCACACTACGCTCCATCTAGTGTCAGGGTTTAAAAGTAAAAGGATGTGTGTGACACAAGGCGTTCAGTGAGTTCCCAAGGCCAGCAGAAGTGTGCAGAGCAGGAGGGCAGACCGAGAGGAGGAGGGTGGGAGAGAACTTTCCAGAGACCAAGTCGAAGAAACAGAGTGGCGCCCTAAAGCCAGCAGGATGCAGGGTTAGCCCTAACTCAGTCACACATGAACAGTGAAACACAAGGACCCCTCCCCCCCCCAAGAAATAACTCTTCCTCTGCAAGTAGAAAGGATGAAAAGAGAAAAAGAAAGGGTACCCTGCATCCCAGGAATGCGTAACCCCCACCCCCCAGTGCCGGATCTCCAGGAATGCCTTCCAAGCATCGCAATTCCAACCATGCTCTAGCTTTGAAAGGGCTTTTCCCCTCTGGACGACTCTGCAGAGCCGCGCCTCCCAGGACACACCGTCCTCTGCCCTCTGACTCTGCCTTTCAGATTCCAGCGCCAGAGCACCCAGCCCTGGACCCCCGCCACTCACTCTAACTTCACGAGTCTCCCTCAGGCCTCTTGTCTTTCTTTGGTTGCAGGTCCCTGGCCAGAGAACCAGGTGGAAAACACTTCTCCTCATACTCAGCCTGCTGCATGGTGAGTCCACACACCGCCCAGAGTAAAGCTTCAGAGCCTGGCCAACCTATAGTTTTCTCTCCCGGGACCCCACACCATTGTGCTGCAGACACAGGCTACAGGGAATGAAGGCCGTGACTGCTTATGCCTGGCTCAATGATATCTAGAATAAAAGCCATGGTTTACACAACGCCCACCCCTCTCCCCCAACACACACGCATCATCTAGGTCCCCACCCTTCCATCCCCGTCTTCCATTTAAGTGGATGACTAAAAATTAGCTATTTACAGACCGTTACAAGGTTTCAAGATATGCAAATGTTACGGGTTTCGATCGTTCTACAAATACCTAAGCGCCAGGCCCAGCGTTAGCAACATAGAAATGGAGACCCTGTCCTACACACAAGAACAGCAGCATACAAGGAAATTATATGATGCAAAATGTGAATGCATTTAGTCCCTTATCTAATGTATATTCATGAAGTGCTTGGTGTGTAGCAAGAGCTGAGGACAATTATAGATAGGGTCCTAACAGTATTTGCAGCCTGGTACACTGGCAGGCCAGGAATAGGACAGGCCTTTCCCGGTGCAGTGATGTGTGTACATTTTATCATGATGGTATTGGTGAGCCCCTGAAAATGTAGGGTGTGTGTGTGTGTGTGTGTGTGTGTGTGTGTGTGTGTGTAGTGTCTGTTACTTCGACCTAATTCAGGGAGGTAGGTGTTTTACAAAT
Organism: Cricetiscus sungorus; assembly: GCA_030556225.1. NCBI lineage: Eukaryota > Metazoa > Chordata > Mammalia > Rodentia > Cricetidae > Cricetiscus > Cricetiscus sungorus. Next base: position 9,877,716 of record JANBXA010000367.1, on the reverse strand, counting down.
CATTATTGAATTCATTAATGAGTGAAAACATTATGATAACACTAAAAATGGACTAACCATGTCTGGCTCATCAACAAATCAGAATGAACCAAGAGTGCTGTCCCGTGTGTGGAACTCTTAATCGCTCACTGCCCTTCAGGAAGGTACAGGACCTCTCTGTTCACATAGAGGTTAACAGTCTTCTATGTCTTGTGTATTCTAAACTTGATTGTTCCAAATTTTCAATTAAATATGTTGGTCAGTACTTTAGTCCTCACCCAGGGACACATCCCCACGGGAACCGTGAGAGACGGTATGTAGTCTCTGGCTGCCCCAACCTGTGCTGCCACTTAATACCTAGAAGGATCAGAGCCAGCAGGACACTGTTATGCTCTCTTAGATACTGTGATGCTCTCTTAGACGACACTGTGATGCTCTCTTAGACGACAGTGTGATGCTCTCTTAGACACTGTGATGCTCTTAGATGACACTGTGATGCTCTCTTAGATGACACTGTGATGCTCTCTTAGATGACACTGTGATGCTCTCTTAGTCCATGGCAGGAATTAGAGCGTGACTTCACACGTTTCCTGAGGATGGCTTTGTAGGCATTTGGTAGCCACTGATACCTCGGTTTCTCCCTTTACCCAGGTTCGTCCATGACCCCGCCACCCAGACAACCCCATTCCAGAGGGCTACAGGCTGGCTCTGCCCCTTCCAGGACCCATCTCTTCACTATGGAAACACACACAGCTTCTACACCCCCTTGCTACTGGAAGAACTCCCTAACAGGTACATCCCCTCCTCTTCCTTCGCCTGGACAAAGACTTCTTTTGTCAACCCAAGTCCTGCCCCAATGTAAGGTCTGTCTCAACTGCAAGCATCATTCCCACTCCCACCCCTGCCCCCATGGAAGTCATAGCAACACACTACCGTTCGGTAGTGAGAGACACCGGTGAGGCCTCGGGTCCCCCACATCCACCAGGAAGCAGAGAATTAGCAACAAGGTCTCCAGGCACCTTGATCCTAAATGCCAGTCCTTCCTCTAATTCTCAGAGTTGACTAGTATAAAACTCAAATCCTTTCATTGTAGTGGAAGTCAACAGTTACCGATTGGTAGCTCACCACTTGAGGTATTGGTTTTTAATTCTGGTACTAATGAAAATGTATGTGTATTGCAAGAGCCAACCAAAGATACTCAAATAGCAAAGCTAGACTACCTCATCCTCCTGACCAATGGTCCAGTGATCCTATCAAACGTGCCAACTCCAGGACACAAAAGTTCCTAGAATCTAGGGCGTGAACACTTTAATAATAATAATTTTAATGCTGATCGATATTCTTGCTTTTTAAAGATAAAATGTAATAGCAGTAACCTTTATCATGGGTGGTGTGGTTTGAGGTATGTTGTTTAAAGCCTTCAGTGGTATTGCTACAAGCAAAGCATATATGATTGCTACCCTCCTGTAGTTAGACCTCAGGTCGTCACACACAAGAGACAAACCACTTACAAATCCATCTGTACTCAGAAGGTGGCTGATTCTATGCTCTGCTGTTGCTGTCTTAGAATTATTTTGTTGCTACTGCTGGTTTGTCTTTGTTTTCATAGCCTAAATTGTTAGCTTTATTTATATTAGTATATATAACAATGGGCTTCATTATGACGTTTCATATATGTACGTGTATTTTAGTGATATTTGTCCCACTCCCCTTTCTGGCCCCCACTTCTATTCTAACAGGATCTCCTTCCTCTTCCTAACTAGGTGCCTTCAACTTTCATGTTCTGTGTGTGTGTGTGTGTGTGTGTGTGTGTGTGTGTGTGTGTGTGTGAGAGAGAGAGAGAGAGAGAGAGAGAGAGAGAGAGAAGGGAGAGAAATATATATATATATATATATATATATATATATATATATATATATAGAGAGAGAGAGAGAGAGAGAGCTACTTTAATTAGGGTTGCTTACGGGAGCATGGATGAAGGGTTGTAATGGCCAGTTTACTAGTGTCTACACCAACAGCCATTAATTACCGATAGATCCTCAGAGAAGGGTACTGCAGGCCCTCCCCCAGCAGGCATTAACTGCCTGTGAGTCCTCAAGGATGGGTGGGGCCTCTTCAGCCCCTCTTATCTCCTGTTAGAATATTTATCTCCTATTAGAATATTGGTACACGAGATCTTGCATCAGTCTCGTGTGGGTAGTCATAGAGACGGTGAATTCATGTGGGTAGTCATAGAGACGGTGAATTCATGTGTCTGCCTTCATCAGGAAGACTGGTTTTTGCTTTTCCTTTATGTTGTGTCTCTCCATCTGGTTTGGGTGCTGGTGGCTTCAAAGCCATAGGCAATTGGCTTTTCCATAAATTCATACCTTTATGTTGGGCGTCAATATGAAGCATGAATAATAAAAATCCAGAGACAGATATTGGGGTTCAAGCTGAAGATCAGGAAGGCAAAGCAGCCAAGCCACTAGAGAGCTCTTACGTCTACGAAATCTTCAGACTGAAAGGAGAGATCCTGCCTCTACAAGTTCTCAGACTGAATCCTCTGAGGTCCTGTCCCACCCCACCCCACCCCCATATCCCTCTCCCCACCCAGCCATATCACTCCTGTCTCCATCTCTCCAGTGCTGGGATCCAAGGTGTGAGCTCTGTTTCTCTTTTAGAACGATTCACTCTCATGTAGCCCAGGGTGGCCTTGAACTCATAGAGATCCATCTGTCACTCCTGAGTCCTGGGATTGAAGGTGTGTGCCACCACTACCTGGCCTCTATGGCTGTGGCTAGCTTTGCATTCTGGTCTTCAGGCAAGCTTTATTAGATCATAAACAGTATATCAACGCAAAGGGTTTAATGGTGTCCCTTTCTTTTTTGCGTGGTGGAATGGTTTTGGGAAGCACTGGTGTTAATTCTCTAAAGATCTGGGAGAATCTACCTGTGAATCTATCAGGGCCAGAAAAAAAATGTGTTTTCCTTCTTAAATCTCACTGCTTACTATAGATACATTAGATATCTCCTTTGCTATAATTTTTGATAGGTCATATTCATCTAGATATTCACTAACTTCTTTTGGATTCCAGCTTAGTTACATGTTTTGAAAGTGTGTGCTAAAAACTCTGCATTTCACTAGTGTTTTTGTTAACACTTCCCTTTTATCTCTAACTTTATTGATTTGTTCTCTTCTTTCTTTTTGTTAGTTTGACTAAGAGTTGGTCAATCTTGTTCATCTTATCAAAGAACAAACTCTCTGTTTATGAAATTCTTATTATTGTAACGGAAATCTTATTATAATGAAAATTCTTTTTTACTTCTATTGCGCTAATTTCTGCCATAATCTTAATTATTCCTTCTCATCTGATTTTGGCTTTGGTTTGTTCTTGCTTTTCTAAAACCCTAAGGCATATATCATCAAGCCATTTGAAGTGCCCGTGATATTTTCATGTATATAAATTTTCCTCTTGGAACTGCTTTCATTGTATCCCATAGGTTTTGCTATGTTGTATCTTCATTTTAATTCTATTTTTTAATTTCCTTGTTGATTTCTTCTCTGACCCATCATCATTCAGTGGTGTGCTAGTTAATTCCAAGAGTTTGTGTGTGTTCTGTAGTTTATTTAGCTATTGAATTTTAGCTTTACTCTATTGTATTCTTATACAGTTCAACGATTTTTTTCCATTGTTCTTTATTTATTAAGATTTGCTTTGTGGGGCCAGGTGTGGTTATGCACACCTTTAATCCCAGCACTCACAAGGCAGAAGCAGGCAGATTTGTGTGAGTTTGAGGCCAGCCTGGTGTACAGAATGAGTTCCAGGAAAACCAATAATAATAATAATAATAATAATAATAATAATAATAATAATAATAATAATAATAAAGATTTGCTTTGTATTCTAATGCATGACTCACTGAACTGCTGAGAAGAATGTATATTCTGCCAGGTTTGGACAGAATGTTCTATAGCTATCTGCCAGATCCTCTGACTCGTTTGAGCCATGATGTCATCTTACTTAGATGTTTCTGTTTGGTTTTGTTAGGGTGACTGTCAATTGAGTGGGGTAGTGATGTCACCCACTCTTACTGTGTTAGAGTTAATCTATGTCTTTATATCTAACATATTTGGGTGCTCCTGTGTTCTGTGTTTGCTTAGCATTGAAATATCCTATTGAGGATTGCTTCTTCATTCATCATGAAATGCCCCCTGTGTCTTTTTGATGATGTTAGAAAAATGCCACTTGCTTGTTTCCAAGACCAATTTGCTTAGAACACCTTTTTTCCATGGAATATTAATCCATCTTTTATGGGAAATTGAGAAGTGTTCACTAATTCCTGTCAAATTTTGTTGTGTTTGATCTTTTCTTTCTTTCTTTCTTTCTTTCTTTCTTTCTTTCTTTCTTTCTTTTTTTTTTTTTTTTTTTTTTTTTTTTTTTGAATCATGGTTTCTTTGTGTAACAGCCCTGGCTGTCCCAGAACTCACGCTGTAGACCAGGTTGGCCTTGAACTCACAGAGATCCACCTGCTTCTGCCTCTTGAGTGCTGGGATGTGAGTACCTGGTAGTCTGGGTAATCTGCATCCCTGTGGGCTAGGTGGGTATTGTTTCTTTTTGAGACAGGTCTCACTATGTAGCTTTGGCTGGCACTAAACTCAAGACTCTTCCTATCTCTGCCTCTTGATAAGCTTACAGCATGCATTGTTATACACAACCTCTTGCAACATGATAATTTGGACAGGGAGTCTTGCATTTTTCTCTTGCACTAGGGTCCACAAAGTCTTTAACTGCTCCCAGTAAGGGAATGCTAGTCAGAAGAGTCTTGGGTTCAGAAGCCCTGAAGTCACATAACAAACTACCAGGTATCACATCCCAAATGGAAATGCTTGGTGGCGTTTCTGTGGGAAGGAATTATGAAGCTGGTTTTGACAACACCCTACAGGCAGCATCCTGGCTCCTATGGGAGGGAAAAGACCCTTAGGAGGGCTGAAGAATGTGAGAACTGTTTTGGGTAGAGATGGACCCCTTTGTCTTACCTGAACCAGTGTGAGGGAAACAATGTCTAGAGAGTGACCAAATAAATGTGTCATTACACTCCAGGTTTCTTCTGACAAAAGGACAAAGTGTGCTTTCTTTGACCCAGTTTAGGGCCCTCACCAAGAAAGCTAGCCACGGGGGATTTAGGCCACAAAAAAGAAAAACAAATGTGCAAATAGCCAGAAGTTACAGGGTTGTTATTGGTAGCCATAAAAGGCCAGCAAAACGAGAAGCCATTCTTTCAAGGAGACACTAGAGACAGAAGCCACCAGAAAGATATGTGGGAGGCAAATAAAAAAAAGAGACTCCTTTGAACTCCTTAGCCAGGTTCAGAAACACTGTCGTGTGCACCACAACCCCACCCCCGCCCTCTTCCCTGTCCCAGTCCTGGGAGGTCCTCAGGCCTCAGTTCTGAGTAGCCAAAGAACGCAAGGCAAGGGACCCAACCAACCTGTACATCTCCTCCAGGGCGGGTCTCCTAACCTAGCAGGAACAGAGAAAAAGCCTTCAGCCGGATGAGACACTTGAGCTTCAGTCTGTTATCGCAATGGGCTAGGTGTATAATTTTAGGCTACACTAGAGTGTGTGCCTGAAGAGGCAATGAAATCTACTATTCCCAGGTTATGCCTGGGGTCTCATTAAGGAGCACAGAGTCCACAGAAAGTGTGGAAAGCCAGCGAAAGGATGCACTTGGCTCCTGCGGACACCTTATCAAATTAACGGCTTCCTATGGCTGAATATCGCCAGAGCAGGTGTACCCGTAATACTTGTCACCTGTGCTCCCGTTCCGGCCGTGGGCCACGTATGTGTCCTGCTCTGTACTATGGAGAAGTTGCCAGTGTGGGAAAATGTCAGCTATCCGGCAAACCGGAGCCCTCCGCTTGGAATTGCCTCCTCCTCCTTACAAGCAATGGAGTTTAGTGGCATGAGTGAATACAGGCTCTGGACAGACTTGCAAGAGAACACCTAACACATAAACGTTAGCTAAATACTGGGTAAGAGTCTTTCAGGTGAGGCCTTGGATTCAGCTTCCTTCCATACTTTGGAAAGGGCAACTTCCTCATTGGCTAAGCTCTTCGGTTCCATATAGCACCTTCGCAACTGTATCCTTTGATGAGCAGAGCTCATAACTAACTCCCTAACGGTAGTGATGCTCACTGCCCCCTGTCCTTTGACAATTTTCTCTGCCTGCAGATGCAAATGCATTAAGAGGCCCACGACTGGTGTCTGGGAAGGCTGGGGGAGCCGTCACCATCCATTGCCACTATGCCCCCTCCTCAGTCAACAGGCACCAAAGAAAATACTGGTGCCGCCTGGGCCCTCCGTTGCAGATTTGCTACACCATCGTGTCCACCAACCACTACACTCACCGTGACTACAGAGGGCGCGTGACTCTCACAGACTTTCCACGGAGCGGCTTGTTCACGGTGAAGCTGTTGCAACTGTCCCTGAATGACACGGGACTTTACCGCTGCGGCATTGGGGACCGAAATGACATGCTGTTCTTCAGGATGGATCTGATTGTGGCTGCAGGTATGAGCTGACTGGTGGCTGGTGGGCAAAATATTTGTAAAGCTGAAGTTCAAAAGAAATGGGTACAAGAGAAGGCTCAGAAGTCCAAGAAAGCCCTGTGCCTTTCAAAATAGAAAGGGGAATAGGAGAAAGGCCCTAAGAGGTAGACTTCTGGTTCAGGTAAAAAGTTATCTTCAAGAAGGGCAGGTGCCAGGGAAGAGTGGCCAATGGAGTATGTATAAGGCCGCACATTTCCATCCTGAATGTTGCAGGATGAATGTCTGAACTAAGTTCTCTGATTCCAGAAAACTTGCAAAGAAAAGATAGCATTGCTGATGCCTACCTGGGGAGGGGGAGGGTGTCTGGGGCCAGGCTTTCCTATAGTAGTGCCTTGCTGAGTCCCTGTGCAGGCATCTGATGGCTCCAAGGCTATGTTCCAAAGACTGGATCCAGACTCAGGCATAGAGATCTAAATCAGGGTGTGTGTGTGTGTGTGTGTGTGTGTGTGTTTGCATGCCTGTGCACATGCACACATGCACCCCAAAGGCTGCTCTGCCAAACACCTAGTCAGACTGATCTTTCTGCTGAGCATATAAATTCCCTTGAATGCTGGTACACCTGTCTGCTGCAATCGTGGGCTTAGTAACTCCTTTGTTGAATAGAACACAGGCTCCTAGGTATCTGGATAGGAAATTTGCAGGCCTGAGGAAAGGAAATAGGAACATAAAATGTGAATGTTTGCAAAACCTTAGAGTCACACTGAGTTTCTCACCTATTAATTTTATCTGACTTATTGGCAGAAGATTGCATCTCTTAATCAGGTGCATCCTACTTAACAAGCATTTTGATCAAATGTCCTTTGCTGAATCCACTAGGTAGCATAGATAGTATTCCCTCATGGGCTCTCTCTGGATGTGTCTACACAGGTCCTTCCAACACCACCTATGCAGCAACTTCAACTTCTGGTGAGCTCATCACAGCATCTCCTGGGATAGCTGAAGCAGCCAACAGATGGACCCCAGGAGTCACCCAGACTCTAGAAGGTGGGGGCTCAGAAAGAGACAGAACAGCTCCAACTACAACCAACAGATGGACCCCAGGAGTCACCCAGACTCTAGAAGGTGGGGGCTCAGAAAGAGACAGAAAAGCTCCAACTACAACCAACAGATGGATCCCAGGAGTCACCCAGACTCTAGAAGGTGGGGACCCAGAAAGAGACAGAACAGCTCCAACTACAACCAACAGATGGACCCCAGGAGTCACCCAGACTCTAGAAGGTGGGGACTCAGAAGGAGACAGAACTACAGCCAACAGATGGACCCTGGGAGTCACCCAGACTCTAGAAGGCCAAGGCTCAGAACAGGACAGAACAGATCTAACTACAAGAATAAGCAAAACTACAGCTTCAGCCAATGGAAGACAAATCCCAAGAACAGCCAAGACAACGGTTCCAGAAACAAGCAGCAGAGAGGAAGGCTCTATCAAGGCAACAGTCCCCACTCCAGAGAGTCCAACTTCGAAAGCAAGAAGTGTGTACAGAACAACACAGGGGGTTTGGACACGGGACACCAGAAGCTCAGCGGTAACTAGAGCTAGCACCAGTGATGGTGGGGAGAAAGGCACAACTCCAGAGGCTGATGGGCCGCAGGAAGAAGCAGAGGTCAACACATCTCCAGAAGCACTCAGGAAGACCACAGGAACCACCAGACCATCAACGCTCGTCTCAGAGCGTGTGACTTGGGAAACTCTCCAAGACGCAAGGGAAGCCTCTAAGCCTGGAACGCTGTGCTCTGTGGAGGAATCATCCCCAGCTCCCAATACCTGGATGTTGAATACTACACATATGCAAATGGCATCCGGAAGCACTGATTGGAGCCTAGAAAACACTGGTGGAGAAAGTAGCCCCCAAACACCAAGCCAGCTTTCATCAGGGGGCGCTATGACTCCTGGCAAGGAGTCATCCATGAAGAGGTAAGCCTTGGGTACCTGCACGCCTTGCTTTTTGGCCAGCCCTTCCTCCTGTGGACCTCTTTCCCGTTGTATCTATGAATCAGTAAAGGGTGGGATGGGGTGCATAAGCATTGGCCAGCATCCCCCACACTTCAGTGTCCATACAGTGGGCACTAATAACGCTATCTGAATGCTTCCTGGTGGTTTGAAAGCAAAAATCTAAATGATATGATGAAGTCATTTTTTAGACTGAAACCCCCAGAGCTCTCTCTTTAATGTGAGGTTCAAAAGCTCCAGAGAAGGGAAAATAACTTGGTGAAGACCCAAGGCCACCACCCTGACTGTCACTCATCCTCTTTCTCAATATGGCACATTGTGGCCCATGCACGAGAGGGTGGAGTGAAGCAAAGGACCGGGGCTTGAGGAGCTGAAGAGAGCAGCTCTGCTTGGAGCCAGTTACAGGGACAAGGGCAGTGGAACTCCGCTTGTCCACCTGTGAAACGAGAGAGGCAGGCTACTGTCTTAACAGTCATCTAGCTCCCACCTCCCCGCTCCCGTGCTCCTCTCATCCTTGACTCCTTCCCCCCACCCCCTCAGGGCTTTTACAGAAGGAGAAAGCAACCCTTGGATCCTGACTCCAGTCTCCACTCTGCTGCCTCTGGTTCTGCTCGCAACTCTGGTCCTATTGAAAAGGAGACTCTGGAGAGAGAGGACCTGTGAGTAACCCCAAAGCTAGGTGGTGAATGGTCCTTTCCACCTGATACCCTCAGGGCTGGGTCAGGTTAGATTGCATGTCCAGACTTTTGGATGGATGTAGAAAATGTAAAATCTACTCTGAACCGTTGGACTGGGCTTGGCCATGACTTCTTAAAATCCCCTTTCCACCTGTGCCTCAGGGGCATTCCTGGGCTTGAGGAGATCTTTGGAGGATGCTAAGCACTATTAACCATAGGTATGAAGGCATACTGGCAAACTCTCCACGCAGCCTACTCTCATTTAACATTCCAAGGATGCAGACTCCACTGTGGTCGTGGTAAAAAAGAGATTGAGGCTTTCTGGGAAGCAGTGGGAGAGGCTGAGGTCCCCAGGGCCAGGGACCAAATCATCTGAGCCAATAGTCCTTGTCCTAATGGGCCCAGCTACCAGACTTCCGTCTTAGGAAATTCTCAGACAAGTGCCTCTCTCACACTCTTAGGAAGGCAAATCTGTACGTATGTTCCAGGAGACTCACAGCCTTCTCTATGTCTCTGCAGCTCAGAGGGCAGAAAGGCCACCAAGGATCACCCTAATTCAGATGACACATTTCCTACCAGACGAGCAACCCGCTGTGGGAAAGAATTTGCACCAGGATGACCTTCCTCCTGCCCCAGCCGGCCTGTCTGTCCTGGAGAAGGACCCGGAACCCTGAGGATGAAAACAGCTCCATCACCATGGAAGGAGGACCAAGACCAGATCTCTCCAGGATTCTTCATCCCCTCCTCACCTTTACCCACAGGAAGACTAGCTAACTGAGCTCAGCCTCCATCTGGGGACATTTGGGGGCCGGTGGGGCTACCAACTCTGGCCTCAGAGGGTCAGGCACTCCCTGGATCCAAAGGTGACATTACCGCGATGCAAAGAAGTCTTCAAGAAAGGGTTTGCATTTGGCTGTTTTTAAACTGCACAGTCTGCTGCCCCTTGTAAGTGTTTTTTTCCACCTCCAGAGCGAGAGGGAGGGGGAGGGAGAGGGAGGAAGAATGAGCCGGACATGGTGGGAGAGAGAATATCGCTCTGTGGGGTCGCTGCTGCCTCTCTGGGTGTCCTTCTTTCTCTGTGGGGTCGCCGCTGCCTCTCTGGGTGTCCTTCTTTCTCTACGCTTGTTAGTACAAAGCCTGCTGCTCACACTCAGCATTCTCGTACACCAGGCTCACTTGAGCAAACAAACACAACTGTAGCTCCTTAAGGACAGTAATTGTATTTTATCGGTTTCCAGAGAACTCGCAACGTAGTGGGACCCCAGCCAAATAAATGTCCACGCCTGTTTGTCTGGGGATGACCTGGGCTTAGTGGGCTCTGGGGATCCACCTGGGCAAGAGGTCTGAATCCCCAGGGGCCCCCATCACTTTGGGATGGGAGGGCATTAGAGGGCCACCTCCGTGGGTGGTTTCTGTGTGAGACAGGAGGAAAGAACACCTATTCTTCTCACTCCGTCTCCCCATTTGACCCTGTTCTCATCACACTGTAAATCTTTTGCCCAGGTTAAGATTTTCTGGGATTTTCCTAAACGATGGAAGAAGAGGGTACTTTTCTTGAGGGCTTCACCTTCATTGTCAATATCCACTTGTTCCACTGTTTATTGTAAATCTTTGCTAGCAAAAGCTATGGACAAAGCTGGAAATGGTTTGGGAATGGAAGGGAAAAGGACAAATGAGAGGAATTTTATGTGGATTTTGCCTTATAACCCTGTGTGCGGGGAACTTTTGGCCCACTGTTGACCCTACCATCTTGTCCCGCCCACTCCTTGTCATTGGCTGGTTCTGTCTTCTGTGTGTTGGCAGGCACAGGCACTGAGCAACAGAAGCGTGGGAAGAGGAAGGGCCAATACCAACACAAGAACTGTGATGTTGACATTTCCAGGAGGCTCGGCCTTGCCTTCTGAGCTGTCAGTGGCATCGGAGTCCTTCAGAAATACCTCTTCATATCTGCTCATGACCCCAGATACTGTACCGAGAAAGGCAAGATATATTCCTCGGGGCTTATGATGGTAAGGAGGCAGCTTGAGTGCAGCTAGCCAAGTGGGGACATAGAGCTTCAGAGCTACAGATACTTAATCTAGACCAGTGGTCCCTTTGGGGGTGGAACGACCCTTCCATAGGAGTCACATATCAGAAATCCTGAATATCAGATATTTACACTATGACTCATAGCCATAGCGAATTACAGTTATGAGGTTGCAATGACAATAATGTTATGGTTGGGGGTTCACCACAACATGAGGAGTTGCATTAAAGGGTTACAGCAACAGGGAGGTTGAGAACCACTGACCTGGAGGGAATGTGAGGCCCAGTGGAAGGAATCATTTGTTTGAAGACGCCAAGTCACCAGGCAACCAAGCTAGTAAACTCAGCGAGGAAGACTAAAGAGTGTGTGACCTTGGCCTAGCATCTTCTCACCTCACCACTGCAATGGTGATTAAGCAGAATATGTCAGAAGTTCACCACCCCACAACTATCACCGCTGTCTGCCTTCCATCTCAGTCTGTCTGAGACCCAGTAAGAGAGGCAGAGTAGCCACCTTTGCTCTCTCCCACCAATGAAGAAGCAGCTCTTGACAGGTACACAATGCAGTCAAGACCACCTAGTTTACTGATGGCTGCGACCGGTCAAAGCCGCAGGCTGTTTGGTCTGTCAGACCCGTCAGTCGTTAGCAGGAATATCCATAGGCCATCAGCGTCTTGGGATATTAAGAGGTGGTGAGAAGAAATTAAGTTGTAGCTCAAAGAAGTTAGGGAAATGCTGGGTTAATCAACAGAGATGCTTACAGGCAGGGCATCTTAGAGCCTTGACTATGGGAAGGAACATGGTGAATATTCGGGAGTGGGGACATCACGTGTCCTTAGCAAAGCAATCTCATTGCACTGGGTCTCCCTAGACCACTCGGATGGACACCAAGACATTGAACCAAGGCGTGGTCTCCAAAGGCTACACAGACGCTATCTTAGATTTGCCAACTTGGCAGCCTCTGAGGCAACCACTCGGCTCTGGAGCCACAGAAGGTACACAAACCACTGGCTACACTACATTCCAGCAAAACTCTCACAGAAACAGAAAACTGTGTTTGGTCTTTAACCATAATCTCCAATGCCTGCATTAAGCAGTAAGACTGCACAAGACTGTTGGATATGTATATATCTGACCTGAACTATCAGATCTATCTCCTCGGGAGTTTCCGGCCGCCCCTTGCTGGTCCTTCTCCTTCCTCTGCACTGCTCTGATACTCTGTCCTGAACTGGGCAGCTATGTTATCCTGTCTGGCTGCCCATCCTAGTAGAAGAGGGGAATGGGAGGGACGGAGGCCCCGCGGCCAGGCGCTGGGGCCAGGGAAGTTTCTAGGAGTACAGGTATTTTAGAGATCCACCAGGAGGAGCTGCAAGAGATCAATCTCAGGCCTTAGTGTTTTGGGGGAGCTGGGATAAGATCTGGGTAGAAGCCACAGAGAAGGAAGTGGTACAAACCCTGTTTACAGCTCTCTTTTATGGTCCAACGGACTCAGGCTGGACTTAAAGGGCCAGGGACAAGCCACACAGAGCAGGCCAGCTCCACAAACACCAGCTCTGCAGTGAGGGCAGGGGACACTTCCTCACTAGGCTAGAATCAGAGGCACTTCCTTCCATTTCGGGATTCGAGGATGCCACTGAGTTACACAAGGTGAAGCCACTGGGCACAGCCCTCTAAAGCTCTACTCATTAATGTAGCTAACTTCTCCATTCACATGTGTCTACACAGCCCATTCTGTGTGTGCTAGATGCAACACTTCTGGAAGGAAATTACGGCCAGTCCCATTTTTATGGATGAGGAAGGTGACATTCAGAGGAAACTCATACTTCCAAGGGGGAAAGTTCTCTGGGACATGTGGGTTCCCCCGAGTCTCTATCCTTCCTTGATCACTACTATTTTTGTCCCTCAGCTTGGTTGTATTTATTGAGAGCTGTAATCAAGGATACATACATACAGTAAAGGAACCACTGGTTAGGGGAAGGTTTTTTATTGTGAGTAAGAGAGAGAGAACATTCCCAAGCACCTGGAAGAATCCAGAGCAGAGGGAAAGAAGCAGACAGGACCTGAGCAGGGCTAGAGAAGCAGGGCTAGCAGAGAAGAAGAAAGAATGGTAAGACCAGCATGCTTGGGGTTGGGGGAGGGGGGAACCTTGCCATTTACTGTACACAGGACAAACAGCTATGGTGTGTGTGTGTGGGGGGGGTTGGAAGATGCAACAGCCTTGGAGCTAGCATAGTGGAGTGGGGAGGGGGAGGGGGGAAGGGTGGGAGGCTAGCATTGACTCTGAAATGCATAGCGTCATAAGTGAATGGGGACTAGAGCCTGGAGTCAGCACTGGTTTTGGTATGCACCACGGGTACACGGCAATCGGGAGCCCGATGCCCCCCCCACCACCAGTGGAGGGGGGAGATACGGGTGTGCCTCTTTCTGGCAGACAGAAACCCTCTCGGGGTTCCTGAGGAGTGCTGGCAGTATCCATCAGCAAGACTGCCGTTTCTGGACACCTTCACTGCCTTTTGGGGTTTGGGGAACTGGGGTTTCCTTTACCTGACAATAACCTTGTCTTCCAGGCAGGCCTTTCCCTAGGGTTGCTTGTCTCTGTCCCGGAGCCTCGTGTGTGCAAAGTGCCCGGTCACTTCCAACCCATTGGTCTCTCTTTCTTCACTAATCAGTTTATTCTTGCCTAAGCTTAGTGGGATGTGGGGTGGGGAGGGGGGTTCAGAGGCCAGCCTCAGACTGGAACGTCAGCCCTGAGTCAGAGACGTCCACATGTCTCCGGTCTCTAGGTATAAATGCCTTTCATGGCACCGGGCTGAGAGACTAGGAGTAAAGCAGTCTCTCTGACAGGCAGACTGAGAGAGTGGCTGGCCATGGCTGGCTAATAAAGGCGGCAGTTCTCCAAGATGGTCACCTTCTCCCTCCACCACCTGACTTGAGATGAAAACCTGGCAGCTTCAAAGGAAGGCCTTGTGAGCTTCTGTCTCCCACCAGCAAGACACTTGTCACCAGCAAGACACACTTGCCACCAGCAGGACACACTTGTCACCTGCACGACACACTTGTCACCTGCACGACACACTTGTCACCTGCACGACACACTTGTCACCTGCAGGACACACTTGTCACCTGCAGGACACACTTGTCACCTGCAGGACACACTTGTCACCTGCAGGACACACTTGTCACCTGCAGGACACACTTGTCACCAGCAGGACACACTTGTCACCTGCAGGACACACTTGTCACCTGCAGGACATACTTGTCACCTGCAGGACACATTTGCTGGTAGAGTGGCTCAACAAGTTCAAGACTGATCAGGACCAGTCAGTCACACAACAGCTCTGGACCAATCAACAACCCTTGCCTTTGTCAAACCGACCAACCCTAAATCAAGGGAGGAAACCTCTTGAGAGGCTTTAAAACCCCAGCCCTCAGAAGAGACTGGAGTTTTCAGCTTTCTGCCACCCCCTCTACCCTGGCCCCCACCCCCACCCCTGCTTTGCTCAGGGTCGTTTTCTGTGTGGCTGCCACATGATTGTGTTTCCTCGCCCCCAATAAATGACTGCCTTCAACTCTCAATTTTGTCTGTGGTGCTTGAGGCTTCTCTGATGCTACCTGGTGCGTTCCAGACTTCTCCTGCCTTTTAATTCTTTAACTGGCAGAGCAAACTAACCTGATCAGGACCCCTAGATCGTACACCCTCAAGACCCCCGAGATTGTATCACACGTCAGAGGTTGTTTCTTTGCCTCGGATAGGAGGGTCTGAGAAATACTGGATCCATTTAGTAGCTGCCTGAAAGATTTCTTCCACCCAAGGCCACACTGGGATGCATGAGCCAAACGGATGAGGAGTTCCAGACCATCCCCCACTGGGGTGACCACCCCAGGGCTGACAGCTTGACAAACATGATCTGGAGGCTCTACCCTGGAAATGGACTCCATAAGTGACCCGGTGTGTGCCGAACTGTCCATTCTTCATTAAGCTTGGGGAAGTGGCCTCCCGACCCCCTCACTGGCAGCAGAAAGGCGTGCACAACTCAACTGCCCACTCGGAGCTCAGGGATCTGCAGACAGGTAGCAGCCACAAGGTGCCTCCACCCCCTACCCCGGAGGCATGTGAGAATTATAATTCTGAAGCTGGCACACACCTGTCAATGATGATCACTTTCTTTGCCTAAGTATTTTAGAGAAGGCAGGGGTGGGGGTGGGGGCGGGGGCGGGCTGGGGAGTGGGGAGCCAGGCTACCAGGTCCGGAGGGATTGAACGCTTGCCCAGACACTTTGGAGAGTGTGGGGCCGTTTACTTTGGTCAGGGTTCAGGCAAACTGAAAACGGGTGAACATGGTGACCCTTGTCAGAGGAGTCAGAGGATGGAGAGGAGTTGCAAATTCAAAGTCGGCTTGTACTGTCGAGCAAATTCTGGGCTACAGAGTGAGAGCCTGCCTCAAAAGACATTAAAAACAAAACAGCAGGCAACGGATAAGAACATCTGCTTCTTTAGAGCCTGGCACGAGAAAGGGAGATTGGTTAAAAGATGCGACCAGCTCAGGACCGCCGCAGTGTAACATGGCAGCTGGCAATTATTGACAATATTCAACACCAGAAAGACCGGGCTTTCCTCTCACAGGTGGGAGCCCTTCGGCTCAGGTGGACACAGGCCACAGGGTGTTACTGAGGTGAGTTCTCCAGCATTTGCCTACCTGGCACACCTTGGCCTACAGGTCCAATCCAGACCAGGAACAAGGAAACAGCAAATCTTCAGGGAGACCCCAGTGGCTTATGAGAGGGGCTGGGCCTGTCACCTGGCACTCGTCTGTTGACTTTGGATGTCTACTCGAAACTTCTTCCTCCTTCTCCCTAGCCAAGTGTAGGGGTGAGAGGGGGAAGGAGAGTGGTTTTGTAACCTCAGAAAAGACTGATTCGTTTGTCCTTGACTACTGGAATGGTAGCCTCGAGGTTCCTAGAACCTGGGAGATCCCTAAAGGGGAACTAAGATCTTGTTCGGCCATCAGCCAACTTTCCATTTCTTTCTTTTGCCTTCCTCCCTCCCTCCCTTCCTTCCTTCCTTTCTTCCTTCCTTCCTTCCTTCCTTCCTTCCTTCCTTCCTTCCTTCCTTTTTTATTTTGGAGACAGGATTTTTCTATGTAACCTGGCTGTCCTGGAACTCACTCCATAGACAAGGTTGGCCTTGAACTCACAGAAATCCACCTGCCTCCCACTGCAGAGTATTAAAGGTGTGTGCCACCCCCGCCCAGCCCCATGTCTGCATTCCTGCGCTCAGCTTTGCTTACGGTCACTCAACAGCCCTCAGGGGCCCTGCCACAATCTCTCCCTCAGCCAAACTGATAAAGGCTTCCACAAAGCTGCCACCCCAGGGGCTGCAGAAGTTACATTCACTCTCTGATTGGCTGTCAGGAGTCAGCAAACAGTGGAAGTGTGAATGTGAGGGTAATGAGACAGCAGGTGGTCATGGAAGAGGTAACCTCTGTTAGTGACTCTTCTGAGAGCCGCTACCTGCCCACAGCCCTCTTCCCTCACTCAACTCTCCTACACTCTGCTTCTCTGCTTGCCAGCCTCTTTTCCCTCCTTGGCGTGACACTGCCAGACGGCAGGCTCCATGTCTTGGGACCTTTAGGCAAGCCCTCACAGAGCCACTAAAGAATTACCTGTCAGGTCCAAGCAAAACCGGGGACCAATGGCTAGCTGTGATGCCTGTTAGTGTATCAAAGCACATGCCATGCCGGCCCCCACGCTCTCTCAGCCCGTTAGAGCCCAGGCTCTCATCCGGGTCCGCTCAGCTCTTCTCAGCCTGACCCTCACTCTAAACTCCTCCAGCTCCTCATTTCCATATAACCCTGTCATTTTGGCTGTGTGTTCTCCAGGCTCTCTCTTGGTTCTTGTTCCCCTCTCTTGGCCTTGTTTTCTTTTAACTTTTTTTTTCTTATTTTACACATCGATCCCAGTTCCCTCTCCCTCCCATCCTCCCATGCGCCCCCACCCCCTCTCCCATCTCATTCCACAGGGAAGGTGAGGCCTTCCAGGAGGGATCATCAAAGTCTGTCAAGTCAATTTGAGTAGGGCCTATGCCCTCCCTCCTCATCTCTTGGCCCCTTTTGCTCTCTCTCCCTCTCCTTCCCTCTCTCTCTCTCCCTCTCCCTCCCTCTCTCCCTCCCTCTCTCCCTCCCTCTCTCCCTCTCTCTCTCCCTTTCTCTCCCTCCCTCTCCCTCTCTCCCTCTCTCTCTCCCTCTCTCTGTCTCCCTCTCTCCCTCTCTCTCTGTCTCCCTCTTTCCCACTCTCTGTCTCTGTCTCTGTCTCCCTCTCTCCCTCTCTCCCACTCTCTCTGTCTCTGTCTCTGTCTCTGTCTCTGTCTCTCTCTCTCTCTCTCTCTCTCTCTCTCTGTCTCCCTCTCTCTCTCTCTTCTGTCCTCTCTTCTCCTCCCCCGTTCAGTCTACCGGCCATGTTGCGTCTACTACTTTCTCACCCTCCGTTGGACTCTTCCAGAGTCTCTGGCTGTACTATTCTCATATCTACAATAAAAGACTCCTCAACCATACCTTAGAGTCCTCGGTTTATATGCATTGCCCAATATTCAGGAAAGTAGGGGATGCTTATAATTAGTCTCTTTTCTCTTTATTTTCCCACTTGCCTGGGGGGGGGTTTAGGCCTCCGTTTAGGCTCAGCAAGTTTCAGCAAACTTTTGCTCAATACCAGCCAACTGGACCTTTTCCATTTCATCTCTCTTAGTGAGATTCAAAACAAGGAGCACACTTAGTCTGCTGCCATCTAGCAGCTCTCTGGCTGCCAGCTGGACAGACAGGGGCAAAAGTCCCATCCCATGCTCTTCCCCAGTGTCTCCAGGCAGAACTGGGACATGAAGGAGCATCGTGTTCCCACTGAGGTCAGAAAACTCTGTCCTTATCTGCTGATGGGCTACTGGGAAGTGAGGAATTCTGAACAGCTGATGCCACTTTCAAAGGTGGAGAGGATGCGATTTAGCCTTGGCAGATTCTCTGTCCCAGTGCTGTTTTGCACTGATTAATGGTAAACTCACTATACTCTCAGCTTGATAGGGAATGCTGGATTATACAACCGGCTGTCCTGGGATTAAACATTGACTCTAGGACAAGGGTTAAACATTGACTTAGCTAAAGGCCTACAGTTGGCCGCAGAGCACTTCATCCGTTCCATCTTTATTTCATTCACCTTGCAAAGCAACCGTCACAGGGACCGTCCCGTGCCAGATGTGAAGGACTAGAAGTTAGAGATAGCCCTCCTCGGTAGACATATGGGCAGACGAGCCAGCAATACATAATAAAGATGGCAAACATCTGGCTTCTCCCTCACACTTCTGATTCTTAAAGGTCTGGTAGGTTTTTCCTACCACCAACAGGACCATCTGCCTTTGTACAGGCCCCACAAGTTCAAGGCTAGATTTAGGACATATTTACCCCCAAAGCTGTAGGCCTAGCAGCCTTCCTGTCTTTGTTCAAACTGATCAACCCTAAATTAGGGGGAGGAAGACCCTTAAAACCCAGAGCCCTCAAAAAGAGAGAGGACATCAGCTACCAAGATCCCTCCCAACTCTGCAGGGTGCCTTTCCCCCTATGTGTGTCTCCTTGCCCCTAATAAAAGCCTTTCTTCACTAGCTGACTCTGTCTGCTGTGTCTGAGACTTCTACCTGCTTTTTAATTCTTTAACTGGCAGAGAAACATGAACCAGACCCAAACTCCAGGCTGGTAGCAGACGGCAGTGCAAACTCAGGAAGGGATATATAGCTTGAGGGACTCCTCCTCCATACTCTTAGAGCATCGAGCTAATGACAAGACGAGGTTGGATCTGTGTGGGCCTTGACCTTCTGCAATCCACTGGATCAACCAGTGGGGCCAATGGAACCATAACTCAAAATACTCCTTCTCCATGTGAAGGCTTTGGTAATGGGGGTGGGGCGGGGTGGGGCGGGGTGGCAGGTAGCCAATGCAGAAAGGTTTTGGTTACAGGCTTATTTCTTCCACTTCCTTTCTAAATACTCTTGGGCATCATTTCACATCTGTGCCCCATGGGTCTTCAGGGTTCAGATCAGAATTACTCTTAGTTCTGAGTTCCTGTTCTGTCTCATGTTTATCAGACATGAGTGGTAAGCACCTGTTAAGTCCCAGCCACTATAAATATTAACTTTTTAAACCTTTATGGATTTAGGATAAGCAGGTCCAGAGACATCAAGTCACTTGTTCAAGCAGATGGAAAGACCTGGGTATGAAATCCGGAACAGTCTAGGTAGAGATCCTGTCCCTTCTCACAGGCTGCTTGTCCCCCACCCCCACCCCCCCACTTGTGTAAAACAGCGTTGTATGTGAGTGATGGATGGGTACACACCCCGAGAAATCAACAACACACACGTCTGTATATTTACAGTTTCCTGGCTCTCTAACTGATCATAGTCAGAGGAAATGCCTGTAGTAGACCCTGTCTCCAAGCTATATCTGTGTCCTAATCCTAGAAGCCTGTAAATGCCTTTGTAGATAGGATTAAATTCAGGATGCTGGAATGAAGAAAACATCCCAGATTATGGGATTGGTCCTTAAATACTATCACAAGTGTCGTCATAGGAAACGTGAGCTGAATACAAAGTGACTGTGGAAGCCGAGCCTAGAAGGTTCAGCTGCTCATCAAAGAATGTCAAGAAACAGTAGCAGAAGCTAGAAATTGAAAGAGACAAGAATCAAATCCTCATCTAGAGACTTCCTAAGGACGGTGGCCCTGCTGCCACCTCGGTCCTGGATTTCTGTTCTTCCGAACCAAGGAGGAACCTATTTCTGTTGTTTAACAGTATTAAGATTATGGTCATTTGTTAGCCGTCACAACAGACTCACACAGTGCTCAGCCATCACACACAGGCCTAAAGCCAGAAGGCCTTACAAACCAGCTGGCCCTGCTCTTTCATTTTAGAGATGAGAAGTCCACAGAGCAAAAGAGGAAGTGATTAGGCTTAGGTCATTCGGCAAAGTGGAGGCATAGCCAAAGCCAGCATCCAGGTGTGTTCAGTCAGGCCCGGTGGCTCTGACCCTCCCCACACTGGCTGAGAACTAGGCCATATTTTCTCATTATTAGGAGACGGTCGGCTTGTGCAAATGGAGTAAGCTTCAGGAAGTATTTTTGCCATCATCATCACTAAGCTGAACACGAGACACATTCCCTAGCTGTGGGCCAGCGTCTCCACCTCAGAAGTGGGCTTGCTCACTAGGTTCCAGAGAGGAAAATGCAGCGGGGGAGTGGGGCAGATAACCACTGTCCTCGCCACCGCCTCGTGGCTGAGCTCAAAACTGGCCACAAGAATGTTACTTCCTGATTATTCATTGGGTTCTACTTTTATATTTCCTCTTTCCCAAAGCTGGATCTCTAAGTGGGAGAGTTGGGCTTTGGGTATCTCTGTGGGTGCCTGTGTTTAATATGGGCTGCTAAAACATTTCTGGATATCACGATCTAGAGAACCATCGGCCATGTTGGAGTTATGTGTGGAAAAGACAAGGAGACCAGCAGACCAGCCTGCCACCTCCAGACAGCAAAAGGAGTGATGGTTTAGTTGATGCACTTCCTTCCCTCCTCTCTTCTTCCTTCATCAAGTGTCTGTGCAAATATTCAGGGGTTTCCCTCAGTACCTACTACACCCCAGAGGACTAGACACAAGCTTGTCCCTGCTTTGGGGGAAGCAATGCAAGTATCTTGGCTTAAACAGAAGGGGACACAGGACAGAAAGCTGTCCAAGGAGCTCTCAGATGGCAGAAACAGTTTGCACCATCTCTGTCCCCATACATCTCCCTCTCCAGCACATCCCCCACTAACCATCCACCCTGAAATGAGGAGGAAGAAACTGCTAATGAGGAAGAAAGAGAAGTTGGCTACTGATGTGTCCCTGTGACCTTCCGCCTGGCACCACGACCCTGAGCCTGAGTTCTGGTAGAAGAGAGGAGATTAACAATGACATCTAGACAGTTGGGAAATCCCAGCCAAGAGGCTGCAACACTGCCTGTACTCCCTAAACTAACAGTGGTCCACAGCCTCCCCATCACCCATTGCTCCTCAGTTTAAAGGCTATAGGCATTATGGGAGCATGGCTCTCCAAGAGACCCCAGGAAGCTACAGATTGGCCAATCCACTCAGTAGCCACAAGAAGGGCAAAGGTGCTGAGTGGGGAGGTGGGGGGCTGAGAAGTCCTACTGAAGGAACTGAGCAGTAGGGACAAGGACTACAGAGTGAACCCCAGAGCCCTTGGAATGAGCGGGGATAACAGGTCCCGCTGACCAGGTGGGACGAGTTCTATCTTGGTTCATAGAATCACGTTTCGATTTGGAGGAACAAGACCAAGGCCGACACAACAGTGCAACAGACCAACACCAAAACCACAGGTCTCTCCCTGCCCCACTCAGAGGAGAGAAAGGAAAACAAAGGGAAAAAGAAGCCCAATCTGAAATACCGTTGAATTGAACTGAGCTTTTCCTGGAAGGCTTTGCTTGTTTGTTTTGTTGCTTTCCCTTGCATCAATCCGATTGTGGACTTCTCGACGTCAAAATCTGCGATCGTGTTGTGGGTTAGTGCACACGAGTGAGCTCGCATGCACGTATGGCCGTCCTATTTCTCTAGCCCATGTTTCTCCTTTTCCCCTTCCCCTTCTGGGAGTTTGCTTTATAACTCTTGAGGAAGAGCCGGAGAGCGGTGAGCACACAGGTACAGCGTGTAGGGGAGGGGGAGCTCAGGAGGGTATGCGGTGTGTTACAATGGGCTCCCTTGTGCGGCACAGGAAAGTTATGATATCTGGACCATACCTAGAAGACCCAAACAGGTTATGACCTGGGAAGGTTCCATGGACTAGCTAATAGTGGCAAGGAAGGTTGCTACCTCAACTCAGCTGGTGGGAGTCCTTGTCTGTCTGTAACCAGGTCAGGGCCCCTCATTCAGCTGAGCTTCAGGGAGCACAGGTAGAGTCAGAGTGAGAAAAAAAAAAAAAAAACTGGGAGGAGCAAAGCTCCCAAGGTCCCAAAGACTCTAGACTGAGAAGGGGGGCTTTGCGGATGGCACTTAAAAATGGCATTTCACACATCTTTAATCCCAGCACTCCGGAGGCAGAGACAGATGTATCTCTGTGAGTTCAAGGCCAGCCTGATCTACAGAGTGAGTTCCAGGATAGACTCCAAAACCACACAGAAAAACTCTGTCTCAAATTTAAAAAAAAAAAAAGCATTCAGGCTTCATGTGCTAGGGGGTCATGGGAACAGGGCAATCCGTAATGACCGGGGATGTGAGGCCAAACATTAAGGGACATTCTGTCCCATATTCTGAAGCAGCAACAAGGGAAGATCCACAAGTGACATGGTCTCCCCAAGTACAGGGAAGCCGGGATCTGTGGAAGTGAGTCACGTGCTCTGGCTGGCTACTTACCTAATGGGACGTCGGCCCTTTAAGAGCCAGGTACAGGTCAAGCCCAGAGCAGTTTCTGTTTTGGCAGCAGTAACCAGTGCTTTGCTGGAAGCTTCTAGAAAAGCAGGGGTACACACTGGCTGACAGGCTGTGCCCCGAAACTGGATCAACTAACTGGAGAGAAGGAAGTGGCTGAGAGTAAGTGTGCTGCCTGGGGTCCCGGGATAGGATGCTCGCTGGGATCTTGGTTCAGATGGTCCCCTGACTCTCAACTGCCAGCCTCACAGAGATGGGGAGGCCACAGGGCAGAGTGTGAGCCTGTATGTCACACGGGATCGCAGGAGCGTATGAAGGGAGGCAGACAGGAGCATGGGCATGCCTCTTCTGCAAAATACCATGCATGGGTGAGAAGGAGCGACATCCGTTGCCAGCACGCCCGTCACCCTTAGCTTCCAAATTTCCTTACCTTCCTACCATTACTAACTTACACAGTACTTAATCTTTATGAGCCTCAGTCTCAGTCTGTACAATGGGGATTTTAAAAAACAACAGCTGTCGCTGCTGGTCGGAGGGGGCTAAAATGGGAAAATAAGTGTGTAGTGGAGACATATGACAGTGATTCGGTGTGCCTTAACTTAGTTCAATTACTCAAGAATTAACCGAGGAGCAGGCAGATCTGGATTCAGACTATAGTGCAGCACACAGCCTCAGCTACCTTTCAAAGGGGGGCACACTCAATTAATTACTTTTCCTCGGCTTCTGTGATGTGCTGAAATCATTTCCAATTGCAATGCAGACTTGCCTCCATGTATTAGTGCCACTAGAAACAAGTATGCATTATGGTATCACTCTGCTCTAAATAGGAAGAGCACTATCTTTGTGGAGTAAGAGACTAAGGGGGGGGGGTGCAGAGCCTCCTTCTGGGTACAGACATCAACCCTCTGCCCTAACACGCACCCAAGCAACCACCAGACAGCCTCCTCAGCTTTGTCCATCCTGACACTGTCCCTAAGCCAGTATAGGACAGTGACAGCTTAGTTTCATCTTCTGTACCGGGTACATCTGTACAGCTGTCTCTATACTTGAAGCCACCCAGGTGTCGGGACAGACACATTTCGTATGACAATTGCCGTTAACGCTTTCCCCAAATGCTAAGGGTCTTAGAGACTTCTTAATGGATAAAGAAGGGTTTGCCAGTTCAGGGACTTAGGTAGAAGGCATCTATCTATCCAGTGGCTGAAAGTAGAGGCTAGACTCTGAGCCAGATACAAACCTTTCCAGTCATGCTTCTGCCTGTCCTGGATATGGTGTAATAGTCCAATTCTGAACAGGGAGTCAGGAGAAGACCTAGCTTTAGGGCCACGACCTGTTTCTTACTCCGTTTCCATTTAGTAAATCTGCTTGCCCTGTGACTTCATAGCTTCATCTCATTCCCACCCCCAAACACCAAGGAGCTGGGAGGGGTAGATAGACACCACAATTCCTTCTTACAGTCGAGACAGCTAAGACTTCACGAGGTGATGTAGATGATGTCAGATCACCCAGCAAGTCTGAACAATATGTTAGCACATCCTTTCTGACATGGTTTTAAAGACACTTTGATATCACCTATCTTGAGGAACACACCTGTATTCTGAGCACTTGTGAGGCTAAGGTGGGAAGATGGAGGGATTGTGAGTCAGAGGGCAGCTACGTAGAGAGGCTCTGCCTCAGAAATAAACAAACAAACAAATAAAATTGCAGGTTGAGCATTCCTGAATCTGTAACTTTAAAATCCGAAATGCTTTGAATGTAGACATTTTAAGAGCTAACACCATACAAGCAGAAATTCCACACCAGATGTCAGGTAATGGGCACTCATCAAAAATATAGGCACACTATATATATGTATGTATGTATGTGTATATGTATATGTATATGTATTATTACCTATATTATTATTACCTATATATTACCTTCAGGATATGTTTAGACTTGGAGCCCATTCCCAAGACTTCTTACCACATATCTGAAAATATTCCAAAAGTTAAAATGGAGCCCACTTATGATCCTAAGCATTTTGGATAAGGGACCCTCAACCTATAAAATCAGTGCATTGGGACACAATCCACATCCTCTTCTCTCTGACTCTGGGTACAAGGAAGCTTGGGTTCCAGAGTCATTGGCACTGGCACAGCATGGCAGGAGAGAGACAGAGCTTTGGCATGGATGTACCCAGATTCAGGAAACAAAGGTAACACTCCCCACCCATGCCCAATTGTAAATAAATAGCAACTTGTGTTTTCAGGAAGAACTCTTGGTGCCATCTCCAGGTCCAATTGACTCTTCATAAGAATTGTCTTTCCTATGAAGGGTGGGGAGGAGAGCACGTGTGTTCCTCTCTCACGCGTTGGCCTTCCTGCTCCTTCCTCTTCCTACTGATTTCTCTCACAGCAAGACCCTCTCCAGTACACCATGGTGACTCAGCTCAGATGTGTTTTTGTAAAATTTATTTTTATTATTTTAGCGTGCATGGTGTGTGTGTGTGTGTGCATGGTGTGTATGTGTGTGTGTGTGTGTGTGTGTGTGTGTGCGCGCGCGCGCGCGCACGCGCGCACGTGTGCGCGCACAGACTAGAGGCCAGAGAATCTGTGCTGGGTGTGTTCCTCTTTCTCACTTGGGCAACTTTCTCACCCACTTGTGCTTTATACCCTGCTTCCTGGGTGGCAGCACAGATGGAAAAGTTAACATCAGTAGGGGGCTTGGGAAGAATTCTGTCTGTGTTCTTCTAACCCAGGTCACGGAGCTTGAGTCACCAGGCTCAACCTAAGTAGCTCTCTCTGAGTCTTGATAGGATGCCCAGCCTTCTAGTCCCCTTTCGCTCTTTGACCAAAGGAAAGAGAAGACTACATTGACTTTAGAGAGGAGATGTGGATGAAATCAACACTTCCAAGCCCATCACTCTGCTAAGGACTTTGTCCTTTGATCTGTATAACAACTCTGTGATCCAGAGCCATCTCCAGTTTACAGATGGGGACCCACAGGCTCAGTTTAAGAATCCACATAGTCCCCCCCAAGTGAGAGAGTGGCAAACCAAGTTGAAGCATAAGTGGTTTTACCACTCAGCCCAGTGCATAGCTACCATGAAGATGAGACACTGCCTACCCTCCTGCCTTTAGAGTAACTGCTTTCAGTTAATGCCATTAAAAATATATCTACATATTTTTCTTCCATCTTCCCCCACGTCCTCCCATCCCAAGGCTTTCCCCTTTCAAATTAGAAGAGTCAGGAACGCTTACCCTCATTTTATCAATGAAAGCACCCAGACACTATATTCCATCCAAGTGGTAGAATGAATGTTCCTTAAATCCCATGGGAGAGTAGAGAATGGAAAGCAAACCCCTAAGTTCTCTTCATCCTTGACCTCTTCTTCAAAGACAGCTTCCAAGCTCATGCCACTCTGCACTCAACTCATCGTCTATGAGAGATGAGCAGAGCTTCCCTTACAACAGAAAGGACCGTTCAGTTCAGGCTAAGGAAGAAATGAAAAGAAACCCTTTGCAACCAAGCCCTGATCTTAACTCCAGAGCATCTTGCCTACTCCTTCAAGTTCATACTCCTGTGTTGTCAGAAACTGCCACTCGGCTTCTTAACTCGCATTCTCTGTCCCCTCTGAAGCCCCCGGAGCTTTGAGAATCCCACCTTACCTTCTGGGAGGTGAAGGCTTTATGTCGCTTCAGGGATACAAGAGTAGATGGCTTACTATCCAAGCTAAGACCCCTGCCCAGCTGTCCCTTCCTCAGAAGAGGGACATCAGAGGTTAGATGAACAAAAGCTTGTCCTGAATGCTGAAAAGGTGTCACTTTAACCAAAGGGGAACTATCTAAAATAGATTTGTAAGGAGACAAACTCAGTTCTCCCAAGTGGTCCATACTTCTGCCCCAATTCACAAGCTTGTAGACATAAGTATAAATACACTAGGAAACCAACATTAAACCTCAAACAATGAGGAACATCTGAGCCTCATCGGTGAGAAAACCAGCTCTAGCTTAAATGCAAGTATACCAGTGAGTAATCCGTGCAAGGGGTTATAAATCACCACACTTTGGCTTTACTAAAGCCAATTAAGAGTTCAGTGAGTCCTCTAGTGGGCAGACCAAGACTCTCAGTTCCCAGACAAAGGAGGGCAGGGTTTTTTAAAGTCAAAGGCTGTAATCATATCATACCTGGTGTAGGCTATGGGTCCTTACAATGTAACCTTTGATCTTGTAAAAAGTCACACAAGACTATCCATCTAGAGCAGCGGCTCTCTGCCTATGAGGAGAGACCCTTTGGGTGTCGAATGACCCTTTCACAGGGGTCACCTAAGACCATCAGAAAACGCAGATATTTACATTGCGATTCATAACAGTATAAACTACAGTTATAACATAGCAACAAAATAACTGTATGGTTGGGGGTCACCACAACACAACACGAGGAACAGTATTAAAGGGTCATAGCACTAGGGAAGTTGAGGACCATTGCTCTAGAGGAATCAAACTGTTTTTCCATATCAGGACCCATCTCAGCCATAAGGTAATAGCATAATGTGCCTGGGATTCCTGTAATAATACATTACATCATGATAGAGGATGCTAGCAAAGCACCTGGGATGGTATGAGGGCAAAAAAATTCTTTGCTCTTTCTTTCCCTTTTCAAATGCCTCTCTAGTCACCCTGCCATCGGGGCCTCCCTGAGATCTAGGTTGCCTGGGTTTTGGGGAAAGTCTGACTGAGATGAAAATGTCTTAAACACGGGGTCTCTTTAGCTGCTACCAGAGAAGCAGCTTCAAATCTTAGCTCTAGACAAAGAAGAATTCCTGTTTTTGAAAATGTCTCCCGCCTACCATCTGCTCTGGGAGTAGAGTCTTGACTTCCTTGCCAAGGTGACATTCCCTTAGGTTTTCCCTTCCAGATATGCATGTCTGATGCTCTCACACCTGGCTTCCAGCTAAGCACCACATTGGAGGTATACACACATCTCCTGCTTCCAAGCTGACTGACCTAGCCACCTAAAATGTATCACAAAATGATTGGTGGCCCTGGCTAGAAGTCAGGTCCCGCACCGTGGAAAGCCTGGCACCTGGTCCTCCATAACAAAAAAGTCACTTCACTCACCCAGGAGAGGTAGCACCCCAGCTGAGCCTAGGAAAAGAAGACCAGATCTTGCCTGTCTAGATCAAGGACAAGAACAAGAATAAAAAAATGACCACCGCTAGATTAGGCTCCTAAAAGTGGAAAATATTTGACCTTCCCACCCGTGACTGCACCCAGGACCGGCACAGGGGGCAGGTTCTAAGTCTCTTGGGACTCGGCTCCACCCATCCCAACTGTTACAGAAAAGATAGGCCTCACAATTGCTCTTGCTTAGGAGTTTCTTGTCACCCCGATGACCCACAGGCACCTGATCACCTCCAAATTAGGCTGAGTTTGGCTAAGACTCCACTCCAGGGGTTTATCATTGACTTGGTAAGAAAGCTCAGGCCATTAACCCCAGTAAAAAAAAAAAAAAAAAAAAAAAAAAGCCTTTAGTTGCCATCTGACACCCTTGTCTGTCCCCACCCCCTGCCCTCATTCTTCCAAAGAACTAAAGAAACAAAATACCTTTATCTCCACAAGGAAATAAAAGGGTTTCTAGATGGGAAATTCCCCTAAGGAAAAGAAATAACCAAGACAAACAAGCCTATTGCCTTTGGCTCTCTAGTGAAGGAAGTCCCTGGGAACCAGGAGTTAGGGACAAGCAAAATACAGCTACCTTATCTTTATGGGCTCTCGTTATTGCCTAGGGTCGATTATCACTGCTGTTCTCCTTTAAAAGCTCCATCAAATCCATTCCACAGTTTAAAGCCAGGCAAAGTCCTCCAAGTCTGTTGGTAGGTGGTGACTCCCCTCTCCTTCCTTCTCTCTTCCTCTAGGTTGTAGAGTCTAGGGCACCTTTTGGTTTGGACAGTGTAGACGTCCACAAGCGCTGCCCGCATGCTCTTTCTTTGTCTGACAGAGCTCACCAGGTAGGAAAGAAGATAACATCTATGTTTTTGTCTGATCCCAAAATGGAGTCACAAGAAGCCTTGGGCTTGACTCGTCACCTCCAGCTCTTAATTTTTCTTGTGATTATGTGTCTTTCTATCTGTCTTATTTCAAGGGTACTTATAAAACTCAAATGAAAAGTGTCCGGTCCCAAAGGAAACTCCAGTTCCCCAAACTGCAAAAGGCGGTCCAAATATCCAGAAATGGGCTCAGCAGGGACTGTAAGAGGGTTTCTGGTAGTTAAATAAAATAAAAGCAGCCATTCCTTGGGAATTTTCCGAGCTGGTTTCCCTCTACCAAAAAGGAAGGGACCTCTGACAAAAGGGACATATGGCTACCTGTGGTGCCTATCTACTAGCATACCAAAGCCCATGCTGGCCTCCAGGCTGCCTCAGTGTCTTAAGTCCCTCTTACACATTCCAAAGCCCATCCTAGTCCCTCTCACCTCCTCCCCTACCCTAAACTCCCTCCAGTTTATAGGCTTCCTTCTCCCCCCCCCCACCATTCTTCTCCTTATAACTCTGCTATCCTCCATATATTTTAAATTTTCTCTCTTTGTGCCGCTCTTTGCTGCTGCTTCCCTCCCTATATTTTCTCTATTCTCTCTCCCCTGCTGCTCCCTCTTATAGATAGGATACTATCCTCTCCCATAGATAAGTTTGGCCATGTCCTGTCTTCTCTCTCTGCTCTGGACCCTTCCAAATGCCTCTCTCTGTCTGCAACCACCACCCCCACTTCTCATCCTTACGTCTACAACAAAAAAACCTTCTTCTTAGCCAGGCAGTGGTGCTGCACGCCTTTAATCCCAGCACTCAGGAGGCAGAGGCAGGCGGATCTCTATGAGTTCACCATGATCTATAGAGTGAGTTCCAGGGCTACACAGAGAAACCCTGCCTCAAACAAATAAAAACAAAAATCGAACAAACAAACAAAAGGAACTTTTTTTAATCATATGATGGGGGGGGTCGCTTTGTCAGTTCATACAAATAATATCAAACACAGTCTTTGACAAACAAAAGACATTCTAGCATCCCGTGTAAGCATACCATCAGCGTCTTGATGCAATGGAGAGGCTGAGAGCAGAGACAAGCCAGGGCTTAGATTTTTCCCCTGTTCACACTGCCTATCTCACAGTTAACAGTGGTGTGGCATTTGCAAGTTTTTGTATGCCTTTGCAAACACCAGAATTGCTAAAATCCTTCATTCTGTCAGTTTACTCATCACTCCTCAACCCCCAAAACACGTCAGCCTCCTCCGCCTTCGGGGAAATGGGGAGGGTAACTGACACAGAAAGATAGGGTCACGCTATAATGTGCTACAGTGATATTTTTGTCTATGATCTAACAAATCCAGCTTGCCTGAAGATCAGAAGTACAAAGCTGGCCACACTGCCTGTTCCTAGGGTCCCAGTTAGCCATAGAGGCCAGGCAGTGGTGACCTTTAATCCCGGCACTCGGAAGACAGAGGCAGACCCATCTCTGTTAGTTCAAGGCCAGCCCGGGCTGTACAACATTGATCCAGTCTAAAAGGGAAACCGTGCTCGCAGCAGAGGTGATGCCAGCACTTGGGGTGACACACCTTTAATCCCAGCACTAAGGAGGTGGAGACAGGAAGGCCTATGGCTGGGCAGAGACAGGAATATAAGGCGGGAGGAGACAGGAGCTCATGGCAATCTAAGCAATTCTGAGGCAGAAGTCTAGGCAGGCAGTGTGAGGATTCGTAGAGACAGATGCAGTCTGAGGATGCAGTTTGAGGTTTCCTAGAGACAGCTTTCAGTCTGAGGCTTCGTGGAGAAAGGATCTCCCGTTCGGTCTGAGGTAGAGGTAAGAGCTAGTGGCTGCTGCTCTGCTTCTCTGATCTTTCAGCTTTCACCCCCTAATATCTGACTCCGGGTTTTCGTTATTAAGGCCTATTAGAATTTGTGCTACAGTGTTCCCAGTTCTGTGTCCTGGATGATGACAAAGAAATGCCATCAATATCACTATCCCAAAGAAACATGAAGGTTAGATAAGAAGACAAAGCTCCTTATGACTATAGAAGAGCAGCTAAGAACGCCTATTGTTTGTCGAAGACAGTCTTTGATATTTTTAATATAAACGGACAACATGGCTGCTTCATGGTATGCTTAAAAGGAAGCTTTATATTATAGATATGAGAGAAAGACAGAGAGATGGGGGGCAAGAACTGGGAGTTCCTAGCAAAGGAAGATGGCATGCATACATTCGTTTATTAATTCAACAGGATTTGCACGGTTTCTGGAGACAGGAAACAGACAGGTGTTATGGAGGAGCATATTTGGTTATTTGGTTGTTGTCTTGCAGCATCTCACACAAGGAGTCAACCTGAATGGCACAGCCCCCTTGGAAGCCACCAGCAATGAGGTTCTTCGTAGCCACCACCCTCCTGGCCTTCCTCCCAGGTGGGTCCATTGTCTCAGCTCCCCAGATCAAACTCTTTTCTCCTAGACCCTCGGTTCTAGGATCCCAGCTCCTCGGAGTCACGGACATCGGAGTCACCCGCAGCAATGCCCCTCCCAACATGTGTATCCCTCTGAGACACAGTCACACAGAGGCAATTCAGAAAAGGCATGTCTAAAAGTGGGTTTTGATGATCACTGGAAATCAGAGACAGGGATGGAAAGTCCTGATTTTTTTAAGACAAAGAGTCTGATAGAAGGTCCTCTCTGAAGACTTAGAAAAGAAAAAAAAAAAAAAAAGGCTTTGACCTTAAACCAAACATCTTTTCTGAATCACGTAATTTGGGGGAAATAAACTAAATTAACTACTTTTCCTCACCTTTAATGTTTTTAGTGTTAAGAAAAAAGAAAAAGGAAAAGGAAATACTCTACCAAGGAAATTTATAGTAAATGCAAAAACATAACATCCTGAAAAGTCGTGTTAAGATACCATCAGCTTGTCATTCATTTTCCTTAAAAAGATTATTGTTAATGGGTTACCGTTAACAATACGAGAACAACGGGAAACAACTACAGACTCGAATCAGATTTTAATTAGCCAAATTTATTATTTTTATAGCAGGACGGCTAATCTCTAAGCCAAATCAGAAATATGCTGCTCCTGAGTGGATGGGGAAACAGATTTTAAAGGCAAACACCACAATTAATCCACTTCTGGGGAGTTTACAATTACTGAAGAATTGCCCCCCCCCCCCGCCCCAGACATGAGGGACTGTTTTACTTCCCCCACCATCAGCAACAGGAGAAACTGCCATTGCCCCTGCTGACAGCGATAAGCATGTTTACAGAAGCCAGAACAAGCTGTTAACAATTTCACAACAGTTGCACAATTTAGGGGAGGGGACAAGGGGTCAGAGCTTTTAGGAATTTAGGTCAGAGGCCAATGGCTACCAAAGTGGAATTTTCTTAGCCACCACACCCCCCCCCATAGATCATATGAATCAAACCATTGCTTCCTGCAGAACCATATCAACCAATTTAAAGTTCGAAGGCTGATCGTGATGCCAGGGAGTGGTAAAGGATAGGTCTAGCTGAGGCGGTCACAGGGTGGTTAGCCATGGGAAGAGAATATGGATGGACACCAGTTAGAGGCCTCATCACACTCTGCTCTTGAACCTAAGCTTTCCTGGACCATGTTTAATGTTTCTCAGATAACTCCCTGGTTGTTGGCATAAAAACAGCATTTCCCACACCAGACAGCACAAATCTCATCCCTGACGGTTTTGTCAACACCATTTCTGCTAGGGAACATACTTGCTTTTCAAGTTCTCCTATAGAATCATTGGGGTGTTGTGCATCCTGGCCTACTCTGTTATTTAGAGTTTTGAAAGTCCAACCTTGAATAATTAAAGCTGGTGTGTCCCAAGGCATCCACGTCTGTGATCCGTGCTGTCACTAGGAGGGTATAATGATAGCCGAGTTACTGTTCCTTTCCTTCTGACTAGGCTCTCGCCCTCATAGTGGGGTGTCCTTTATGTGCGGGCAACTGTTGTCCTCTCTAGTAGACATATCTACTTGGGGGAAGGGTATGTGTTAGAATAGAGATTTCCTTCCTATGTCCTGAATTCCAGATGCTCTGCACAACTATCGAGGCCAGATGTGCAGGCCTACGATGTCCGTAAAGGAGCCAGAAATTATAGTCTAATATATTCAGACTTATTGGTGTACATATGAGTACTATAGGACTGGCCATAAAGGGAAGCGGAATGATTATAAATTGAAGAGATTAAACAAGTACTTCATTCTTGGGGGTTCCCTAGGGTGCGCTTACTTTTCTCTGGTTCATAATTTAAATTCTTGGATGGGCTAATAGTTGGGGTAATAGAGAGGCTGACTCCTATCCCCACATAAAGAGGAGGCCCAGCGTCGAGGCAAAGCCAATATTCATTTCCCAGGTTAGGGAGGGTATGATTTAATCAAGCAGTGTAGTAACATTAAGAGCCCAAGCTCAGGGACATCATCTGGATCATCTGGAAAGGGAGTGAGTCTATTACCTACCATATACAGCGTGGTAGAGATTGAAGGCTGACTTATCACCGTGGGTAGAGTGGTCCAAGGAGAGAGGACAGGAAGACACATCCTAACCTTTGGTTAAGGCATCCAACTTTTACGTAGGCCTGTGGGGCTAAATGGGCCCGGGGCAGGGGGTGGGTGCACTAAGCCTAAGCCTAACCCCAGCCCTACCCTTTCTCATATAGAGAACTCCACAGCCCATTTAAAAACTAATATTCTTGACGTCAAGTTAGAAACTTCAGGACTTGTAAGCCTGTATGCTCAGTTAGTTCCAGGTCATGACTCTTAGAACACAAGTCCTTCATTTCCTACAAGTGTGCACCCCCGGGGGCGTGGGGGTAGGTGGGGGACAGTTCTTACCCCAAAAGGAGGTATGGTCTAGGTGCCCAGAATCCCTTATTCAGACAAACTCAGCCTCACTGTTTGGATCAGAACAATGATAATCTCTTTGTTGCTGATGTTGATATATTGGCTCATCATCAGCTGGATATATATGGAAAAGGGTTTCATTTATCACATGCTGGGAATGACCATGACATCGCTTCCAATATATTGCATCTTAGAAGTGAGAGATCCCAATCTTTTTTATCCCTGAAGCAGATAATCCTCGAAGAGGATTAGATCAAATCTAAACACAGGCTGGGGGTCAACATTTTGTAGAACAGGTATTATTTCTCTATTATCTGACTGTGGATATGATGCATGGTTCCCATGACAACTCCCAACCCCAAACCTTAACATTTTCAGTGGCTCAAGCATAAAAGATACCTGTCAAGATTCCCAACATCAGCATCAGTCTGAGTCCAAGATGCTGATGAACCGCACCTTTTGGGGGCACTGGTGATCTCCCATTACCTTCATTTCCACCTTTGTTCTGACCAGTCATGTCCACTTTAAACTGGGATGGTGGGTCTAAGCCTCAGTCCCCACTTGACCATGGCTCTGCTGGGCAGGCAATGGACCCATACCAAGTCCCCAGTTTGGACTCTCTGCTTCTGTTCAGTCAAAAGCAGAGTTAGCGGTGAGGGTGATAGATGATTCAGGATGTCTCAGATGGTCTGCTGCAATGCCTGATAGGACTTAAGGAAGGAATCATGAGACATTTTAATAGTCTGCGGCCTTCCCTTTGCAGGAGTAAGTGGGGGCTGCCGCTAGGCATTATTTCAAACGGTATAACTTGTCCTGGTAGGGATCGCACCTGATCCTAAAAAGAACAGTATGGGGCAGCTCTACCCACTCCTTGCCAATTCCTTCCCAGAATTAAATTGGTATCTCTTAAATAGTCCTGTTAACTCTTTCTACCTGTCCTGAGCTCTGGAATCTATAGGTGCAATGTAATTTCCAATGTATTCCTAGAGTTTTAGCTACTTGCAGAGAGATTTTGGTTATGAAGTCAGCCCATTGTCAGACCCCAAAGAAAAGAGGAGGCCAAACCTGGGGATAATCTCCATCAGTAACTTTTTTAGTAACTATATTCACTGTTTCTGACCTTGCAGGAAAGTCTTCGCTCCTGAATAAATAAATAAATAAATAAATAAATAAATAAATAAATAAACAAACAAATAAACAAACCAACCTATGAAAGCTAGCAAATACAGGTAGCCAAACCTTGTCAAAGTGACTTCCAATTCCCAGTGTTCTGTGGGACTAATTGCCTTCCTTGAACACTCATAGGCATGGGTTTTATTCCTCTTGTGTCCACATGGGTGCAGACGGCACAGTGGCAGCTAACTTACTCAACTCTTTCATCTGGGTGGCATAGAAAGTACCTGTCCCTGACTGAGTCTTTGAGTTTGGTAGATCTCAGGTTACTCTGATGGATTTGTAAGAGAGGGGGTGAACGCCAAGACTTCTGGTAGGATGGGGCATCCATCTGGAATCATCCACCAGGCCTCTGTGTCAGTGGACCCCTACTGTCTGGCCCATGGAGGGCCGGCCACATGTTTGTGATGGCCCCACTGGGCTCTGTGGCTGCCCTTCCTGCTGAGACAGCAGCAAATCTGATGCGTCGGGTTTCTACCAAATCCCCTTCGTGGTGTTCCACACAATGGATAACAGCAAGCTTCTCTGACAGCCCGAAGGCTTCTAGGCGAGCAAAGCGCTCTCCTTGCTTTTGATCTTCTTTTCTGTAGAGGTCAGCAGGCAAGGCACCAGGGACATGTGCAGTGACAAAGGCATAATGGCTGTTGACACAGATGTTGACAGCTCAACCATTTCCCCATCGCAGTCAAGCCTGAGTCAAGGCTATCGGTCCTGTCTTTTGGGCTAATGTCCTTTGTGCCCGGGTTACCTTTGTGAGTGTCACTACAGCCACTCCTGCATACCTGAACCTATCTACTACATAATGGTGTCCATTGGTAAATAAGGTCACATCTGGCTTCCCAAGGGGCTGGTGCCAGGGGTCCAGTTGCCTATATTGCAGGTGGTCAGTGACCTAGGCACAGGCATGGGCTGGTTGTTCTTCAGGGTCGTTCAGGAGGGATTCTGGGTTTAACACAGCAGACGGTAAGAATTTGATCCTGGGTGTATCTTAAAGGAGAATCTGATGATGGGTGAGGTGTGTTTGACATCCCATACTCAGAGGCTCCTAGAAGGAGTGGCAACCATCTCCTTCTCGTCCCGTAGCTAGTCTATCAGGTTCCTTTAACAACAGTGCTGGGGCAGGCAGCGGCCCCGATGCAAGCTGGCCGTGCTACTGCAACAGGGTCTAGGCATTCAGACAGGGGCTCCTTGTGTAGGGTCCCAAAGTTTGAGTCAGTATCCTTTTACCACCCCATGCTGTTCACCCACAAGTGGAAGGGGTTATCGGTGCCAGGTGCCGGAGAGCTAGGGTGGGCACCAAGTCCTCCTTGAGCCTTTGGGATGCCTCCTTTCCTGTGTCCTCCCAGCTCACAGGGCCACTTCCTCCCAGGCTCTAAAGAAACAGCTCCGCTATTCCTTCAACATTGGGTATCCACAGTCTGCAGTATCCAACTGTACCCAAAAATTCTCTCAACTGCCTTTTATCTTGTGGCTCGGGAATATTAGGAATAGCTTGGCTCCAGCTTGAGGACAGGGTCCTCCTGTTGGATTTGCCCCCTTCCTTCTTGCCTGCAATTAGGAGATTTGTTTCTTCTAATATTCTTTTTCTTGACAATTTGCACATTGGTCCTTCTCCAATATGGATGGGAGCAGATTTGCTCCCCTGGGGAATTTCTGGTTTTTATCAGTCTCTTTGAACACGGTCATATCATCATCTGGCCAGTCTTTCTTCTCGTCTGCATCTCTATTGTTAAGTTTTCTGAGCTATTCCTAACAACTGTGGCCTATTCATTCACTCAAACCCTTTTAATTTCTGTAATTCCTTTGAGTATTTGGGGATGGCTGGTGACAAAGGCAATATTACTAACCTGCTAGTTTTCTGGGAGCAACCAGATATATGGAGGTAAATTCCCGGTAAGTTTCCCTGAGGTGCTCCAGGAATCCAGCAGGAGATTCATGATTTCCCTGAATTACCTCAGATACTTTTGAGTGATTAGTTGGGACCGCTGCTCCGATTGCAGTGACTAAGGCCCATCAATAGGTGTCTAGTGCTGCCTTAACCTCGGTCAGTGTTGGGATCCCAGTTTGGTAAAGCTGAGGGCAATATTCGCTCAATCCTTTCTTTTCCTGGCTGCAATCACCATCATATCCCCCTCCCAAGCAGTAGAAAGGGTACCTAGAAGCTGCCCACAATCAGCCGAGATGAGTTGGAGGGTAAAGAAAATAGTGTCCAACAGGCTGATGAGGGCCTGAGGCATCTCAGAGAAGGGAGGATTCTAAGTCCTCCAGTTATACAGGAGACTGATCAAGAGAAGGAGGTCTGGGCTTCTCATCACCATAATCTCTTTGTGCCCCTGGGGGTGGGAAGCCACTAGGGGCTTCCTCTGTAAGAGAGAGAACAGCTAGGGTAGAGCATAATCTAGCCTACCTACTCCAAATGTGTGTGTGTGTGTGAGGGCAGGTCTGGATAAATTATGGGGGCAGTCTATGCATGGCCTCTCTCAAGCACTGGCTGGATGCATGGGCTATAAAGTGGGGGACATCCATCACCTTCACACGGGCCAGTACAGAGAGTCCAGGCATTTTACTTAGGTTCCTATTTATTGACTTTGATTTATTGACTTGGTAACTAAAACAGAGGAACCTTGTTTAAGGGCACAACATTCCAGCCATGGAGAGGGCTCAACAAGGAGGGAGAACCAGCAATAAATATAAGGGAACTGCTCTGGGTGGCTAGGGTCCCCTGGGACCACTTCACAGACACCTGGGCTGAAGGAGCATGCATCTGGCCATCCCACAGGAAAAGGGGGGTGTTCTAGTTCACAGAGAGTGCAGAGCTTTCAAGGTGACATCTTAACTCCATAGTCGGCCTCATGGAACTCTGGGAAGTATTGCATGCAGCTCAAGGGACACTTGGCTGTGCTCTGTCATCATCTCCTTTTGGCGACAAAATTTACAAACATACCAGAAAGCACAAATCCACCAAATGCAAACGATGTAAAAAAGACAAAGCATTCATATCGCCAGAAGAAGCAGACACACACATAGAGTGGCCACCTTCACTCATATGCCAAAAGCCACAGGAGTGCAGGAGGACATCTCCTCTATCCCTGGAGACTGAGTCTACAATCACATCAAATCTCACCCTCTGTGTCTCCCCAGATGTCAGGACTTCCCGAAACAGCTCACTGATTCCTATTGTCTTGAGTGTGCATTAGCCACTCCATTTGCAATTGCCGAACAATTTGCAATTGTTTCAATTTGCAGTCATCACAGTCTTCGACAACCCAAGGCCTCCAAGTCTACAAGTCCATCTGGGGCTGTTTGCCACTGGGCCACCCAGTTGTGATATTTGCCCCCAACTAGGGCTGACTCTAATGATTCTTTAATTTATGGCAGCCATGGTTTCTGATGCCTCTGAGTCTCCAAGTCTGCCTCAGACTTGCCCCCACTAGGGGCCTATCCTGGATCCCTAGCCCTGAGTCTGGGGGTCCCCCAGGATCTCGCTGGGGCCTCCAAAAAATGTTATGGAGTTTGAGACCCCTGGGAAAAGGTCACAGACTCGATCACAGATATAACTAGCCAAAACTATTATTTATGCTGGCAGGGCAGGTATCTCTAAGCCAAATCAGAAATGTGCCACACCCAAACAGATGGAGGGAAGGATTTTAAAGGTGAACATCATGATTACTCTACTTCTGCAGAATTTATAGCTACACGAGAAACTGCCATTCCCCCAACCACAGAGATAAGCATGTTTACAGAAGCCAGAACAAACTGTTAATCATTTCACAACAGTTACACAATTTAGGGGAGGGAACAAGGGGCCAGAGCTCTTAGAAATTCAGATCAGAGGCCAACAGCTCCTAAAGTGGATGCCTGGTACAAAACTAAGTTACTTACTTATCACATCACTCTTAAAATGGAACCAAATTATGATTAAGCAGCATTTGATTTCATGGCTGTAGTAATATGTAAATAACTATAGAATGCATATTAATTAGAAAACCATATTCCTCCTGATGACCTATATGGATCATTCCATCCCACCTGGCCTCCCTCAGTTTTTAAAACTCTTGTCTTCTGTCCCCACAGCGGTCTTCACCAAAAGCCCCATATTTGGTCCCCAGGATGTGAGTAGTGCGGTAGGTACCTCGGTGTCCATCACGTGCTACTATCCAGCCACCTCTGTCAACCGACACAGCCGGAAGTACTGGTGCCGGCAAGGAGCCAGCGGCCTCTGCACAACCCTCATCTC
Organism: Cricetiscus sungorus; assembly: GCA_030556225.1. Taxonomy (NCBI): domain Eukaryota; kingdom Metazoa; phylum Chordata; class Mammalia; order Rodentia; family Cricetidae; genus Cricetiscus; species Cricetiscus sungorus. The sequence goes on along the minus strand of JANBXA010000367.1, from coordinate 9,838,773 downwards.
TTCAAATGGCTACGTCTCCAAGGAGTATGCAGACAGAGCCAACCTCATCAACTTCCCAGAGAATAACACATTTACGGTGAACATTGAGCAGCTCAACCAGAATGACACTGGGACCTATAAATGTGGTCTGGGCACCAGTAACCGAGGCCTGTTCTTTGAAGTCAGCTTGGAGGTCAGCCAAGGTAAGAAGCCAGGCTCCTAGGATTCTGGGGGAAAATAGTTTCAATCCATCCAGGTACAGTGCGAACTTGTCTGAGGAAGATACCTCTTACAGAAGGGTATCCTGACATAAAGGCTGGAGTCTCCCTCCTGAGGCAAAGGCTCTTCATATCAACACATATGAAGCATATCTGGGGGAAATGGATGAAACTTCCTATGTCTTCTGGATCGCTAACAAGCATCTTAGGCTTAAATGGGTACCAGAAGGACAGCTTTTGTTGTATTTGATAGAGTTGAGACATGACGTCTGTCAGGTCCAAAGGAAATTCCTTTTCCCCAAATTCTGGAGAAAAGACAAAACCATCATTCCTCGGGAACTTGTGAAACCAGTTCCCTTCTGCTAAAGGAGTCATTTCCCTTACCACTGACAGAAGAACAAATGGATATTTGAGGTGCCTGTTAGCATACCGAAGCAAATTCTGGCCTCAGGCTCCCTCAGTATCACAGTACCTGTTATGCATTTCAAAGCCCAGCCCGTGCTTCCCTCCTGGCCCTCCCCTAGTCTAGACTTTTCCAGCTATCAGGGTTCCCAGCCACTCATTTCTCCTTATACTCTGCTGTGTGGACTACGCTTCCTCTTTTTTGACCCAGTCCTCTTCTAGTCTGCTGCCCATGTCCAGTCTTCTCCTTTCTCTCCATGCTCTGGCGTCTTTCTGATGCCTGGCTGTACTCTCCCTCATATCTACAATTAAAACCTTACCTTGAAGCAGTGATGTCATTGGTTTATAAAGCATCCATAGCACCCAATGAGGTAGAAAACACACAGAGAATTTTTAAGAATCCTTACATTCCTACCTAATGTTCCTTTACATCAAGGCTTCGGGCCACAGAGGCTTCATCATAAATAGATTTTAGTGGGATCCGTTAGTCTGTTAGAACTATCAGCATGAATTAGATTCTTTTTAACTGGTGTCTAGGCCCCTGAAGGGCTTGGCCACTTAACAAACCCACTGAGATTGAAAGAAGAAAGGGAGAAAAAAAGGTTTTCTGACTGGAGTTCATCAATGAGGGAACCTCTCATTGTCCAAAGAGAGTTAAAAGAGAAAACACAAGGAGGAAATTCACAGGGGCTCTGAGGACACGCATTGCTCTTGGGACATGTGTGCCATAGGAAAGTCGTTCCTAAGCTCATGGAGACTCATCCCTAAGAGATGAGGAGTATTCACAGTTGACCCCATCTAGATGCCTAAAAGAGTGCTACAGATACTGGGAATACAGGCTCCAAATTAAACATGTCCAATAGCAGGCTCTGCTTCTTACGGCAGCCCAGAATATTTGGAATATTATTTTTAGACAATTCATGTTCAATTGTTAGTTTCTACACATGTTCATTTAGCGCCTACCAAAAGGAGATGTTGTGCTAGTCATAGCAGAGAGGAAAATGTGTCCTCCCTCCGGTCTACAGAGGTAGAGCCTGCCCTGGATACGATGACTGACGAAGAGGTTCACGAGGACACAAAGAAGGGGGAACTAGTACAAGCCTAGGGAAACGCTTCCTGAGAAGATGGAAGTCAGGCGGGGCCCTGGAAGAGGAAATGGAGGGGCGATTGCTAACTTCACTCATAAAAGTCATCGCCAACTCCTCCACAACAAAGACAGGTTAACAAGAGAACACATAGCTCCATCTAACCAAGTTCATTTTAAATTTAACTATTTATGCTATGTCTATGAGCGTTTTGTGTGCAAATATTTCTGTGCACCAAATGTGTTCTTGGTACTCTCAGAGGCCAGGAGAGATGGGATTGGAGTTGAAGATGGTTGTGAGCCACTGTATGGGTTCCAGGAATTGAACCCTGGTCCTGAAAAAGCAGCCAGGCTTCTTAACTGCTGAGCTATCTCTCCACCCCCTGTTTATTGAAGTTATGCTATCACAACGGCCATGCAAAGATCTGGTTCTATGCAACTTTTATGTTGGGTTCCATGAAGCAGGGGTGACCATGCAGAGATGAAACCAAACAGGTATGAACTAGTGGCAGCAGACTGAGTGGAATTCCCAGCAAGGCCCATCTGTCCCGATTCTTCTTGGCCCCTCAGCTGCCATGCTTCTTTTGGGGTGTGAGGCAGCGACTACCTTGATAGATAGAATGACATGTCAGGAGTTTCTTTCTGCCCCACTGTTACAAAGAAAAATGGGAAGATTAAAGTACTATTTTTAGGGTTTGTGGATAGCTAGGGTGAAGAGGTTATGATTTCTATGGTCTGCCTTGGAGAAAAGGAATTCTGGTTTCTAGGGCTTGCCTTTCAGAACAATGGAATGAAAATCAAAGTGTGGGGGGAAAAAGTCAAAAATAAAACCTTTGCTTTGGAGGCCTTTGTTTTGGTGTATCGTTGTGCAAGTTCCAACAGAAAAATTCTGACGGTGTTCCTCTAGGGAGGTCCACCCAGATCCCTCACTAGGAATAGCAAATTGCTCTATGTTACAAACAAAAATCCTAATTTTCCCCCTGTTCTTCATTCCTCAGCTCCTGAGCTCCCAGTTGACACCCATGTCTACACAAAGGACATGGGTAGACAGGTGACCATCGACTGCCCTTTCGAAAAAGAGAATGCTCATAGCAAGAAATCCTTGTGTAAGAAAATAGGTCAGACCTGCGAACTTGTCATTGACTCTACTGGATACGTAAACCCCAAGTATAAGGGTAGAACACGTCTTTTTATGAAAGGGACCAATCCAAAGTTCTTCAACGTCGACATTAATCATCTGAGACTGAGTGATGCTGGGCTGTATGTTTGCCAGGCTGGGGAAGAGTCTAGTGCTGATAGAAAGAATGTTGACCTCCAGGTTCTAGAGCCCAACCCAGAGCTGGTTTACGGAGATCTGAGAGCCTCCGTGGCTTTTGACTGTGATTTGGGCCATGAGGTGGCACAAGAAGCCAAATATCTGTGCCGGATGAACAAGGAAAATTGTGATCTGATCATCAACACCCTGGGGCAGAGGGATCCAGCCTTTGAGGGCAGGATTCTGCTAACCCACAAGGACAACAATGGCCGTTTCAGTGTGTTGATCACAGGCCTGAGGAAGGAAGACGCAGGGCACTATCTGTGTGGAGCCCACAGCTCTGGTCTGCCCCAAGAAGGCTGGCCCATCCAAGCTTGGCAACTCTTTGTAAATGAAGGTGAGACCCTCCAAAAGGAAAGTAAGATGGGTTGGCATGGGATAGCAGATGAGACTCTAGCTTAAGTCTCTGATATGTCCATCCGTGTTCACGTCAGTCGGTGGTATCTACTGGCTGGAAATTCTTGAACTAAGTGGGAGGCAGTTCAGGAGAGCTAGAAAATGCAGCCTCTGCGTCATGTTAGTTCCCAACTAGCCCTCTGCATTATCAAGAGTGTAGTGATGGTTACCCTTGGGTAGCAAGAATAAGAAAAGCAGAGCCCCTGTTGGAGGCTTGACTAGTAGATGGGATTCAGAACCATGGTAGGCCCACGTCCTCTTCCCAGCCCACCTAACTCCAGAGAAGTTGTTCACCACAACCCTCCCACTCAGATGGGAGGACACCAGCATACCATAACCTTAAAGCTCCCAGGAAAGCAGTACCCTCGCATCTAAATGTTCCACTCACACAGCTCTAAGGGTTGTTAGTTATTTGGAACATCCTCCACGAGCTATCAACAAGGCTGAACGATTCAACCCATGCTGCCTTTCACCCTGGAGCACAGTGTACAGACTAGCCATCCTGAGAAGCAGCAATCCAGTTCTTGAAGTTCAAAGTACCTGTCCTTGTGACTTTTCTTTAAGGGGACTGTGTTCCTGACACCATCCTCCTGTTGCCAACTCTGGGTCTTCATCAGCATCCCTGACATTGTCAGTCACTGTGGGTCCCCCCTGGACCTCTGCATTAGCTTTTGTTTTCTTGAAGGTGACTCTTGGGGTCTTTACTAAAATCATGCCTCATTGTTTTAGTTTCTATTTTAAGGTATACCCGTTCCAAATATATTTTACCTATTCCAAATATCTTTTTTTAAAATTAGGTACACTGCATCGAGCCATATTGTAGGATATGCTAAGAAACAGATTGAAAGCGTATCTAGAAGAAAAGTCTGTAAGACTCCCTCTTAAATAAGTTAAATAAGAGTCTCTCTTAAACATCATTCATTCCTGACTGAGAATAAAATAGGAAGAGAGCAAAGAGATCCCACTTGAAGTCACTGGAGACTGGCCCCAAGATTATAGCTACAGACTCAGACATCAATACAATATATTTCATGTTCTGAGGAAGAGGAGGAGACTTGTATAAACGTTTCTATTTCCATGGTGGATGCCCTGGGAAGAAAAGTTGCCTGGGGCGTGCAAGGGTATTTGGGTATCTGTCCTTTCACACTACCCCCATCTGTCCTTCCAGAGTCTACCATGCCCTCTAGTCGCTCTGTGGTAAAGGGTGTCACAGGAGGCTCTGTGGCTATAGTCTGTCCCTACAACCCCAAGGAAAGCAACAGCCTCAAGTACTTGTGTCGCTGGGAAGCAGATGGAAATGGACACTGCCCGGTGCTCGTGGAGAGCCAGGGGGTGGTGAATGAACAGTACGAGGGCCGACTGGCACTGTACGATCAGCCAGGCAACGGCACCTACACTGTCATCCTCAACCAGCTCACCCCCCAGGATGCTGGCTCCTACTGGTGTCTCACCGATGGTGACTCTCGCTGGAGAAGCACGGTAGAACTCCAGGTTTCTGAAGGTGAGAGTTGACATGGAGCAGGTGGGATGCTGAACACTGTTTTAGCAGCAGCAGCATCATCTATGCCCTGGGCATCTTTCCCGCTATGCCACCTCCATCCACGCTGGTGCAGGAAGGAGCTACTTGTCCAGAGGTCAATTTCCACACCCATAACCAGCAAGCACCCCATGCTCTTTCAATCATCATTTGCAACACTTCCTGATATCAAATATCTTCCTTTGCTGTAGATAGATGCCCCCTGGAGTAGAATATTGAGCATGCTCTTTGTTTTAAGCCTAGAAAAAAAAATAAGTAGAGAAAAGTAAGGGGCTGGGTGTGGTGGTGGAATCCCAGCACTCGGGAGGCAGGCAAATCTCTGTGAGTTCAAGACCAGCCTGGTCCATGAAGTGAGTTCCAGGGCAGCTAGGGAGAGAAACTCTGTCTCGAAACAAACAAACAAACAAACAAAAGCAAGCAAGAAAAGCAAGGGAGCAAAGAGAAGCCACCGAGCAAGGCTGTATGTTCTATGCCAAACTCTGGGCTGACACAGTGGTCATCAATCGTCATTCGATTAGCGTATCCTCTGCACCTTACGTATTCAGAACAGTGCATCACAATGCCACCTTCAGAGGAAAAGCACACAACACCCACACCAAAACCACCACTTTCCTTCCCCTGCAGCATCTCCAAGTTTCAATTTCTGTGTCTGTTTGCCAGCTACAGGGACGCCAAACCTCGAGGTGACACCACAGGATGTGACTGCAGTGCCAGGACAGGCCCTCACGCTCTCCTGCCACTATACATGCAAATATTACTCCCAGGAGAAATACTGGTGTAAATGGAGCAGCGATGGCTGCCACACCCTCCCTAGCCTCGACAAAGCGGCCCGCCTGCCCTCTGTGAACTGTGACCCGAACAATCAGGTCATCACCATGACCCTGGACCCAGTCAAGAAGGAAGATGAAGGCTGGTACTGGTGTGGAGTGAAGAAAGGCCAGGCCTATGGAGAAACTACAGCCATCTACGTAGCAGTTGAAGAAGAGACAGGGGGTAAGTCTCTGAGTGCAGTCAGTGGCCACAGCACCCCATGGCAGGGCTAATCAAAGGCCCCTGACTAAAAGCGTCTCCCTCTGGAACAACCACCGGGTTTTACTATGAGAGGGAAGGAGTAGGGAAGCAAATAGTAGGAGCTTTTCTGATTAATCTCAGTAAGAAGACGAGTCTCACAGGTGCCTCTCACACCTGAGTGAAGCCCGCTCTCCATCCAGAAATCCTATAGACCAATTTCAGAGTCACACTCACATCAGTACACTGATCTACCTCCATCTGCCTAAGGCTGCTCTCCAGAGATGGCCAGGGACCTGCTACACCTTGACCAAGGCACAGGACTGAGAGTGTAGCTTGGATTAGAACATGTGCTTAGCATGCACAATGCCCTGGGTTCAATTCCTGGTACCAAAAGAATGAAGGGGGGGAGACTATTAAGGCAAGCTCATCTGGTAAGTTTGTATTCCCAGCCTCTGTTTAAAATGTCATAGGAGCCAGGTGGTAGGTAGTAGTTCATGCCTTTAATCCCAGCACTTGGGAGAGAGAGGCAGGTGGATCTCTGTGGGTTTGAGAACAGCCTGGTCTATAGAGTTAATTCCAGGACAGCCAAAGCTATTGCACAGAGAAAATCCTGTCTTGGAAAAAACGACACACCCATACAGAGAGAGAGAGAGAGAGAGAGAGAGAGAGAGAGAGAGAGAGAGAGAGAGAGAGAGAGAGAGAGAGAGAGAGAGAGAGAGAGAGAGAGAGAGGAGAGAGAGAAAGGAGAGAAAGAAAGGAGAGAGAGAGAAAGAAGAGAGAGAGAAAAGAGAGAGAGAAAGGAGAGAGAGAAAGGAGAGAGAGAAAGGAGAGAGGAGAGAGAGAAAGGAGAGAGAGAGAAAAGAGAGAGAGAGAAAGGAGAGAGGAGAGAGAGAAAGGAGAGAGAGAAAGGAGAGAGAGAAAGGAGAGAGAGAGAAAGAAGAGAGAGATAGAGAGATAGAGATAGAGATAGAGATAGAGAGAGAGAGAGAGAGAGAGAGAGAGAGAGAGAGAGAGAGAGAGAAGTCATATAAGATATCTTATATGATGAGGGCTTTTTAGCCCCTAGATACCTCAGGAAGTCTGAGTCCAGCAAGAAGGGCTCAGTAGAAGCCATTGCTATGCTGCTGCCTGGAGGTAGCCCTAGGACAGGATTTGATGCTGTGAAAAATCTCTCTGTCAGCCTTTGTCACAGGTGGATCTGTTACATAGATCCTTGATGCTGGAAATGAGCTTGGTAAAAATAAGGTAGAGAACTGGGTAGAGGAAATCATGGGGTGGGGGCAGTAAGAGGAGAAATAATGTCTGGAGTCTAGAGAAGGTCTTCACTACCAAATCTAGTGCTAGCCCGGAGCCCTTCCCCAGTAGCTTTGAGGTCCCACGCTGTGATTTCTCCCTAACCCACAGGCATAAGAACACAGAGTAAAAAAAACCATAACAGCCTTTGCTTTGCTCTGCTTCAGGGTCGCGCCAAGTCAGCCCATTGGATGCAAACGCACCTGCAAACGTTGCTCCAGAAGAGGTAGTTGAATCTGGTGTCAGTGAGAATGAGAACAAAGCCATTGCAAACCCCAACCTTCTTGAAGAGGAAAGAGAGATAGACGGTGTGGGAGACCAAGGTCAGGAGAACAGAGCAGCTGTGGATGCTGGCAGGTGAGTAGATTCTCCACTCGGAGAACATTCCAGAGGCCAAGCCCCAGGTCTGGGGCGCTAGAACCAAGTAACAAAGCCTGGAGAGACTAGTAGACAGTCAGCTCTCACAGCCTTGGCTTATGCTCGTCAAGGGAGGGGAGGGTGCACATTCCATCTCCCATGGCTGGAGAAGTCCAGTTCAGTATCTCAAGCCTGGAATATAGAGAAGGCCGGGTGCTTGCTTTGCAGGCTTGGGGGGCACAGGGGTGGGGGTGGGGCCTTAGCAAAACAGACTTAAGAACTGCATCAAAAAGATAGAATAGATAGACAGACTAAGGATGGGGGACCTCTAGCTGGGACTGCCATCCAGCACATCCTGAGGATCTCCCTCTCGGTGCTGGGCTGACTCAATCCCTCCTGCAGTGCTGATGGACAGACGGGAACCTCCAAAGTGCTGTTCTCCACCCTGGTGCCCCTGGGTCTGGTGCTGGCAGTGGGTGCTGTGGCTGTGTGGGTGGCAAGAGTCCGACACCGGAAGAATGTAGGTGAGTACCCAGAATGATCCCCACCTCACCTCTGGTTCAGCTCATCAGCCAGGTGACTCGGGTATAGCCCATTTTATCCCTCCATTTCTTATGGCTGAAGACAGGGCAATAACCACCTTCCACAGTGCTGATTTAAGCTGGGACGGAGTGCTGTGAACTGAGTCACAGATTGGCAAAGGTCCTAGAGTCTTGACTGCCCAAGAAAGAGAGTCAGACTATTTCCATTTGGAATGGAGGCAAGCATCAAGAGGTACCCACTCCTTGGTGTTGCTTAGGCTGTGGCATGTGGCAGGTCTTTCCAGGGAAAGCAACACACCCTGCTCTCCTTAATCACAACCCTACCCTCACACCTACTCCTCTGTCCAACAGACCGGATGTCAATCAGCAGCTACAGGACAGACATCAGCATGGCAGACTTCAAGAACTCTAGGGATTTGGAAGGCAATGTCAACATGGGGGCCTCTCCAGACACCCAGGAGACAGATCTCGAAAGGAAAGATGGTATGTATTTTGAGAATGTTTAGCCCTTGGGAGGGCAGAACTGGACCTGTTCCCATCTGGGAAGGAACAGAGATGGTTAGGACTAAGGATACTCTCTTTCCATGCAGAAATCGTGACTACCACTGAAGTTGCCACAGAGCCAGAAGAATCCAAGAAGGCAAGACGGGTAAGGAAGAAGGATATCCCACCGCATGACAGGGAATTTGGACTGTGGTTGGATATCAGGACAAAAATCATCCCCATCTGGAGATTAACCCCCAAACAGGGAAGGCGGTACAAATGCTGTCTTTGAGAGGACTTTCTGAGAAGGAGACAGATCCTTCAGTGTGAAGCCTCAGAAGGAGGGGGCTCAGTTGTAGGCTGTGAGCTCTGATGGGGACACAGGCGGAGGGTCACTTGTTAAATGGTGAGGATTGAGTGGGTGGTCTTCCTGGGCTACGGGGCCTTAGGGTTTTCCCATAGCCACACATCCTACTTCAAACCCTTCTTCAGGACTCTCCTCTGGCCTGAGGCGGGATAGTGGACACCTTGATCACCACCAGAAGCGTTTGCCCACCTCATCCAGTATCGTGAAACCCCAGAAGAGGCAACTCCTGCCATTTGGGTTGCAAATTGCCCTCCTTTCTTGCCTCCCCGAGTCTCCTTATGAGGCATACTGTGGGTTACTGATACGTTTTTACTGTATCTGCTCCCCCTCATCCCTTCAGAGATCCTGCATTGAGCAGAGTCAGGATGTGGAGTTAGTCCTAGGGATGAGTCCCTACCATCTGGACAGTGCTTAAAAAAAAAAAAAAAAGAAAAGAGAAGAGAAAAAGAAAAGAAAGAAAAAAAAAATAAAAAAAATTAAAGTGGCCTCTCTAGGGTGGCTTAAAGAGGAAACACCAGGCACCTTGGCCGCCAGCAACCCAGGCCACCTCACCTGTGGACAACAATAGCATAGCTTCTGGGGACAGCCCCCACCAACAGAGGGTGTTCCACTCCACTTTGCATAAGGGGGTAGCGAGATAGTGGGAGATATTTTTAGATGCTGCAACTTTCCATTTCTCAAAATTTAGCTCTTGCTGCTGCGCATGGCCTCAGAACTGTGTGTTGCTCCAGCAGAGACGGTAAACACAGAACCCCACATGTTCTGTGTCACTCTTCTGGCCTGGCCCCTCTACTAATGCCTCTCCTGTTGCTCCCCAGACATCCAAGGAGGAAGCTGACCTGGCCTACTCAGCATTCCTGTTCCAGTCCAACACCATCGCTGCACAGGTCCACCATAGTCCCGAGGAAGCCTAGGGGTGCTGAGCGCCTTACCCTTGCCTGTGACAATCAACTGAGAATCATACTGATCCCCTCGCAGCCTGCGCTCACGCACTGTCTCCCAGGCTTTGCCCTCCTTTCCTCAGACTCATGCTGGTCCCTTCCTCGGTTATCAAAGCCTGGCCTCGCCACCTGTTTCGGAGGCGTGAGGAGTTCGGACCTGCAGCTTTTCTCTGTTAAATGTTAACTAAGGTGGAAATAAGGAGTCAAGCCTGAGAGACATTTCTGAGAGAAGAGGTTCAGCGTCAGGGCTCTCCTCAGGAGGGAGAGCCATTTGAAGCCTCTTTCAGCATATGATGGGATGTCAGTGCAACTCTTCTCTCCTCCATCTCTCCCTTCCTCTCTTCTCCATTCAAAAGACACATCTGGAAAGGTAGTAGAATCCAGGTGCCTACTAAATGCTGAGAACCAGGCCAGAGCCTTTCTATACACATCACTGGAAGAGACCCCATCTCCTCCCAGATCCTGTCTTTTCACTAAGACACGGCACCATTACCAGGCATAGCTCCTGCCTCTGCACCTAACAGTCTGAGGCATAGCTAAGTCATAAGGACACCACTGTTTCAGATGGAAGAGACTTGCTCTAGGGTATCCATGAGATAAACTAGTGTCCAACCAGATTTGGTGCCTCCTGGCTGTTGGCCTGGGATCTGCCTTCAAGACCTCTGCCTTTATCAGAGGGCAAGTGTTGGCATGAGGGAGTTAAGAGGAAGTGAGTAAAGTGGGCATAGTGGTGTGCACACGCAATCCCAGCATTCAAGAGGTGGATAGGATCAGAAGTTCAAGGTCATCCTTGGCTACATAGGGAGTCTGAGGCCAGCCTGGGATATATAAAGACCTTGTTTCAAAGCAGAAAGAGGAGGAAGAAGAGGAGGAGGAGGAGGAGGAGGAGGAGGAGGAGGAGGAGGAGGAGGAGGAGGAGGAGGAGGAGAAGGAGGAGGAGGAGGAGGAGGAGGAGGAGGAGGAGGAGGAGGAGAGCAGAAGAAGAAGAAGGAGAAGGAGGAGGAGGAGGAGGAGGAGGAGGAGGAGGAGGAGGAGGAGGAGGAGGAGGAGAAGAAGAAGAAGAAGAAGAAGAAGAAGAAGAAGAAGAAGAAGAAGAAGAAGAAGAAGAAGAAGGAGAAGAAATACATATGGATCTTTTCTCTGGTGCCGCCTTTCCCCTTCCTGTCACTCATGTGGACCTCAGATAAAGGAACAAACACTCTCAGCCTCCTGGATTTGGAGAGTTTTGAGTAGACAGGAAGAAGACGAAGCCTGGGAGCAGCTGTTCTTCTCTGAGTCCAATGAAAAGACTGTTTCTCTCTGAGCTCCGCACTTTGAACCAGCACCTACAGGCTGAAACCAGCAAATCAGAAATAACCATTAATAATTAAAGTCTATGATTGCTACCAACGAGGCTCAGGCTGCATTTGTCCCCCCACACCTTAGCTCCTACTTCAGGTGCCCCAGAAGATGTGTTCCCACCAACAAACTCGGCCCTTACGAAGGCTGAGCTGAAGGGGTTTTGAACATAATGCCTTGGGGACATAATGCTCTTCAGTCCTCCTCCTACTCTCCTCTTGGGCTGCCAACCGCAGCACTTAGTCTTACTTCCCTGGCCCTGGCCTGGATGAACCTTTGATTCCGTCCCAGGCAAAAAGAGGCAGAGAAAAAGATGAGGCCCGGTAGGTCCTTCTCTTTGTAATATGGATACAGATCTCCCTCTCTGGTAATGACAGAAAGTCACCCAGAAGAGGCTGTGTCACCTGCTATTAGACATTATACAGCTCTATCCCCTACACTTCAGTACCAGTAAAGGGCTCTGCCTGCAACAGGAGACTGAGATTCACTGTCCACATTAACGTCAGTAACAGAAAGCCCGAGCCTGGGCTTGTCACGTGGCCTACCCCAGTCCCTTCACTCAAAGGCCAAGAAATGTCACTAAAGCCACAGACAATGTATTGTATAGTCAACAGGTAATAGCAAGTGCAACACACAGTGTGTCCTGAGGAAGCCCCTTCCTTACAAGAAGGAAGCTGGGCCACAGGCAGACCTGAACTTTGTTAGGGTAACATACAGCCCTGCACAAAAGACCACCAATTGATTGTGAGCTTGATGACGATAAACAGGTCAGCCATGACCATCAACGATCAAGGGAGAGACTCAAATATCTGATGACAAGGAGACCTCCCCTGTGTTGTAAAATTATCTTTTGAAAGGCTGTTACGTGTTAGCGTGGTCATGCATTAACAAAGCCTCCCTAGCAGTGCTGAGACATGTGATATAGCAGTTGATTTTACTTTGTGAACTGAAGTAATCTCCTCCCATTAAGACTTTTCCAGACTCGAAACTGAGTAACTCTTCCAAGAACACTAGACATGAGTTAATATGATGTTAGAGATAAACCATTTATGCTGATGACTATGAAGCTGCACCCCAAGGCAAAGAAATATGCAATGTCACCCCAAGCTTCCCTGAAGTACTTAACTGTGCTGAGGAACCTGTAGCATAAAATAAATAAATAAATAACAATGAAGGGTTACCTCAGAATCAACACTATCTAAGTGGAAAAGAGTGCACCAGTGAAAAATTTAACACTGGCAAGTTGGCCATGAAGCTAAAATAGAAATGAGGAAAAGATCTCCCAGCCGTATAAGCCAAGGAGCTCAAGAGAGGCTCTTGCAAGGCCGTTAGGCCTAATATCACACACCTCTAGTCACAGCATTAGGAGGTTGAGGTCAGAGCCCTGTGAATTCCAGGCCAACCTACTCTACATAGTAAGACTGCCTCAAAAATAACAATTAAGATTTCTAGGTGATAGACAGGGCCTCTGTGTGACTCAGTGAAGAAGAGGAAGTCAAGATAAAAATGACTAGAAGCCCTGTGAGGGAAATGCCAGAAGACCATCAGAAACACACAAAGGACGGTGGGAAATAAAGATAGGTAACACAGGAAGAAAGAAAGACAGACAGACAGACAGAAAGAAAGAAAGAAAGAGAGAGAGAGAGAAAGACAGACAGAAAGAAAGATAGAAAGAAGGAAGGAAGGAAAGAAAGGAAGAAAGAAAAAAAGAAAGAAGGAAGGAAGGGAAGAAAGGAAGGAAGGAAGAAAGAAAGACAGAAAGAAGGAAGGAAGGAAGGGAGGGAAGAAAGGAAGGAAGAAAGAAAGACAGAAAGAAAGACAGAAAGAAAGAAAGACAGAAAGAAGGAAGGAAGGAAAGAAAGAAAGACAGAAAGAAGAAAGGAAGGAAAAAGAAAGAAAGAAAGAAAGAAAGAAAGAAAGAAAGAAAGAAAGGAAGGAAGGAAGAAACAAACAAACAAACAAACAAGCCATAGTGACATCCACAGAATCATCGTGGTGAAATAGCCAGGAGCAGCCAACTGGCACACAGACACTCTACAGCGCTCATGCCAGGCTAGGGTCGGTGGTAGCTGGCAGGGAGGTGTCGCTGCCTGCTGAACATAGCCACTGTGAGACTGGCAGACTAAAGAGAGACTGGCCGGGCTACAGAGTTGCAGTCAGGGGCCAGACACACTCTGGACAAAAAGATAGCCAAGCAATGGGCAACCTACTGCATGAGAGTCTCAAGCTGAGACTCCTGCAGGCATCCAGTGGGACATAAGGAGGACACCTCCTCTGTCACTGCCTGGCAAGTGAGAAGGCAGGAATATGAGAAGTGTGCTTGGCCTGGCGTGATCCCACTAGCGAACACAAGAATTCTTAGACAAGAGCCATCAGAGAGGAATACAGGCAGGCAGAATGGAGAAGGAAGGAGAGTTTCCCAGCAGCGATAGCGAACACACAGGTGGGTGTGCCTCCCGCACCCCATCACAGAAAGCCCCACTTGCACACCCGAAATGAAGCTGCAGCTGGCAGGCAAGTGGCCGAAGAGAGGAAATTCATATACAGTCCCCTTTCTGTAGGGAAGGCACGCTGGTCTACCCTTACCCCACCTGCAAAGACTGCAGTAAAAGATGACCGAGGGGGTAGGGAAAACCGTGTTCATCCCAACCAGCGAGAAACATGGACCACTGTTCTATGCTAGTCCGTTAGTTTTAGGGGCTTTGTTGTTGTTGTTGGTGGTGGTGGTGGTTTTTTTTGTTTGTTTGTTTGTTTTGTTTTTGTTTTTGTTTTATTTTAGCTTCTGTCTCATCTAAATAGGTTTTTCTTCTTTTCTACACCTATTCTAGAACATTTTCTCTACTATTTTTCTTTTTATCTCTGTAACCCATACTTACCCTCTTTTTGAAACTTAACTCTGTATTCTTTCCTTTCCCGTTTCTTTTACGTTTTTGTTTGTTTTTTGCTTTGTTTTGTTTTGATTTTCCAGACAGGGTTTCTCTGTATTGCTTTGGAGCCTGTCCTGGAACTAGCTCTGGAGACCAGGTTGGTCTCGAACTCACAGAGATCTGCCTGCCTCTGCCTCCCAAGTTCTGGGATTAAAGGCGTGCACCACCACTGCCCAGCTTGCTTCTTAATTGTTTATTTTCTCTTTCTTTTATTTCTTTATTATTAATTTGCTCAGCTCTGTGAACAATGTTTTTTCCAAGTCTGAACCCTATAGAGAGCACAAGGGAGGGGCCGAGTGTCCACTACTAAAGTTCATACCAGGACTGCTGCCAAGGCTTTGACTCTGTTGCTGTAGCCAGTATCCCTTCTAAATAGTTCAGGAACCATAAACACAAGCAAAAACAGCTCGTCTGATGGACTTGCAAAGAATCAAACAAAAAAGAGCTGGTAATGTGGAAAAATAAAACCCCCGGTCACAATTATCCTGACAGAAATGCAAAACGCAACAAAGAAACAGCAAATATAAGAAAATGGCTACAAGACCACAGTTCCCCCAAACTAGAAACCAAAGGCTATGGTAGATGAAATGCTGGAAACCACATTTCAGAGTCCCGCTTTTTAAAGAATTAATAACCACACAGAAGACTCACACAAGACGATGAGTGAAGAGAGGGAATCCACACAGGACCTAGAACAGAAAGTTAATGAAACAGATGAGCAGGTGGTGAAGAATGTGGATACGAAACTTAGAAAAATAGGGAAACTTAAGCTCTAAATTCTGAGGAGCCGAATAGAAATGCCGGGATTCAAAGAGGCAATCAATCAATCAATCAATCAATCAATCACACAGTGGAAAGCATCAACAAAACCCTGCTACAAAGGAAAGATTAAAAGGCCACCAATGGATGGACAAATCAAAGGTGATAATCCACTCAGATATACAAAAGAAAAGTTGATCCGCTATTGCGATTTAATAAGGATCAGGATAAACAATTAGGCCCAATAGATGTTTATTAAGGGAGAAATAACTCACAACATAGGCAGATGAACGCGGCGGGTTCCACCCGATCCTAAGCCTTCCAGCATCTACCACCAAAAAAAACCGGCCGGAACCTTTTCCAGCCTTTTCCCCCAGCTCACATCCGGCCCTGTCTCCGCCCCCAACGGGCGTGGCCTAAGCCACAGGTGTAGACAAGGTGACTATCTCGCTACAGTCCGCATGACCAAAACCCAGGACATGTCCAAGAGACCAAACCCAAGCATCTTCAAAAAAGGAGAAAAAGTAGAGGTAAAATCTAAAGGTGTAGTTAATAAAGTAATCAGTGAAATTACAGTAAGAAATTCTCCAATCCTCTAGAAAGAAATAGACATACAAACACAGGAAGCATTGAGAGCCCCAAATAGGAAGAACATGTCACCGTCAAGAGGCTGACCCTTCAAAACGAAGAAACCGTATGAAAACTGTAAGGGAAATGCCAACCCACCTACAGAGGCAAAGGCAGCAGGACCAGCAAGCAACATTACGAGCTGGAAAGCACGGAGAAGTGGCAAGCGCTGAAGTCCACACCTGCCAATCAAGATGGTTACATCCAGCAAAGTCGTCTCAGAAAACCGAGGTTCGTGACCACTGTGCGTCCACTGAAGAAGCCACGCAAGCGGCTGGAGAGGTGGCCCAGCTGTCGAGTGTGTCCAGCTCTTCCAAAGATCTAAGCTCAGAACTCACCACACACAGCTAGCAGCTTGCAGCTGCCCTATTACTCTACCTCCAGGGCAGCCGAGACCCTCTCCTGGCCTCCACACCTATGGCATATACTCTCACACACATTGGCAAATTTTTAAATCCTCAAAAACGGAAATATTTTTTTGAAATAGCATACTATTCACGAAACAAAGGAAAGAATGAATTTTATAAGGTGAATAGATGAACGAAGGAGAGCTAGGAAAGAACCCGTCATATCCAACACGGGAAGTCAGCAAACCTCCAATATTCACGTGAGGCAGAGAGCAATACTCCAACCAATCAAACAGCTGGCAAAGTCACAGGCACTAGTAAACATCCCTCAAAAACAACCTTTCACATAAATGGCCCCAGTGCCCCATTTAAAGATTCAGACTTCCTGAATGCATTAAAAAGAAAAATGCAACTCTCTGTCGTCTCTAAGAAACATACTCACGGTGAGATCAAAATATCAGCGTCAGGCCATAAAGCAGATGACAGCTGCAAACAGGCTTCCTCACTATTCTGATAGCCACTAAGGTTGGCCTCAAGCCAAAACTAGTCCAGGGAAGAGATAATGTCACTATGTCACTAGATCAGTGGTTCTCAACTTAGAAGACACAACCCCTTTGGTGGTCACATATCAGATATGCTGCCTATCTGATATTTACATTACAATTCATAGCAGTAGCAATATTACAGTTATGAAGTTACAACAAAATTTTTTTATGGTTGAGGGGGTCATCACAACAGGAGGAGCTGTATTAAAGGGTTGCAGCATTGCCAGGCAGTGGTGGCGCACTCCTTCAATCCCAGCACTCAGGAGGCAGAGGCAGGTGGATTTCTGAAGTCTGAGGCCAGCCTGGTCTACAGAGCTACACAGAGAAACCCTATCCCAAAACAAACAAACAACGGTTCGCAGCATCAGGGAGGTTGAGAATCACTGTACTACACGTTAATAAAGCAAATAACCCATGAGAAGATACAAAATGCATCAGATGTTAGGGCTTGTAATTTCATAAAAACAAACACTAACGGGCATGAAAAACCAGAGGTCCCTGACATAATAACAGACAGTGCTTCAATACTCCATTTTCATCTCTAGCTATATCATCCAAACTAAAAATGAACAGGGAAATTTCATAGCTAAAGTACACTATAGATGCAGTGCATTTAGCACGTATCTATAAACCTCCCAGCTGACAGCAGTGGATTGGTGGCCTCTTTGTGGTGTTGGAGATTGAACCCCATAACTTTGTGTATTCAAGGGAATCACTCTACTGTCGAGCTATAGCTTCGACCAATGGCCACCACTGATTGGTTGGTTGACTTATATGTCACCCTGGGAAGGACAATGAGTCATGGGGAGGGCTGCTTGAAGTGGAGGCCCTCCATTTGGCCAGACTCAGGTCTAAGAGTTTTGATGTCTCCAGTCATTCCTACCTGGCATAGCTCAGTTTCATAATTCTTTTTTTTAAGACTTATTTTTATGTTATATGGTTTGGATCTATGCAGGCCCCATGCATGCTGCCACGGTCTCTGTGAGCTCATATGTGAGTTGGTCCTGTTGTGTCCTTGAAATCATCATCTATCACCCCTGGCTCTTACAGCCTTCCCACCTTCTGCATGGTTCCCTGAGCCCTGAGGGGAGGGGTTTGATGGAGATATCCCCATTTAGGACCGAGTGTTCCGAGGTCTCCCACTCTCTGCACATCGTATAGTGGGGGTCTCCGTGTTAGTTCACATTGACAGCAGGAAGAAGCTTCGCTGATGGAGGCTGAGCAAGATCTATGCGTATAAGCAGGATGTCATTAAGAGTCATCCAATTGCAATGTTCCTTGAGTAGAACAATAGTATTTGTTTTCCTCCTAGGTCCGTGTTCAAGGTAGTCTCAGATCCTTGGCCACCAGAGCAGTGTCAGGTACAGGGGCCGTCTCATGAAATGGCCCTTAACTTCAAGTAGATACTGGCTGGGTGCTCCCACATTATTTCTGCCACTGTCATACGAGGCTATCATGCAGGCAGGTCACCATTTTTGATAGAAAGGTTTGCAGATGGCTAACCCTCCACCCCCAACGCACACATACACACTAATTCTTGCTTTTCCCCCTCATATGACTTTTCAAAAGGAATCTGTGCAGACTATACATGTTAGATGCTCTCCTCTCATCCGTTCGTCTTTAGCCCCGACTGGTAGGCTCAGCTACACAGCAAATTCCAGAACTCCATAGATATGCAGAATTTACATACCAAATATGCACAGTGCACACTTAGAGCCACATCCTATACTCACATATCACATACCACATCATGTCTCACAGAACACACATCACATGCCTACGCACCACACAACACCCATTTACATATGGCACGGGACACAGCTCTCACACACTCACAATACACTGACACCCACACTCTCTCACACCCACCATCACGCTTTGTATATTCACTCATATTCTCCCTCCTTCCTTTCTTCCCTTCCTTTAGCCTGCCCTGGGACTCTAAGGCAATCGCAGCCAATGGCGAGCCCAGCTGGATGTCTGGCAGGAGTAGGGCACTGGAAAGAGCTCTGTAAGTAGGAAGTATAAACACTGATTGTAGCTTGTAGCTGCAAGCGAACTCTGTTAGCCACTAACCAGAAGGCCGAGGCTGCCCTCAGACCTCTTGACCTATTTGCTAGCTGGAGGACATCACATGCCAGTTGCTCTGAGCTAGTAGAGACCCGGAGAGAGATGGGCAGGGCAGGGCAGAGCAGGGCAGAGCAGGGCGGGCTGCTCACGCCCACGTTTCCTCTTCCTCTGCACCTGCTCTGAGTTCACATTCAACCTCCAGGCCTGAGGAAATTGTTGCGTCGTGTTTTGGAGAACATGTGACAACTCTGGCGTGTGGGCGTGAGTGGGGAGTGATGATGTGCAGTCAGCCATCCACCAAGAAGCCTAAAAGAGGGTGGGCACAAGTGTCTGGAAAGCCTAGACTAGGGACTCTGGGAACTGCTGTCAGCAAATGAATCACCCCTGAAGGAAAGCCTGGAAACTCTGGTAAGTTAGAGCTGTGTACATCTCCATGCTAAAGGACTTTGATAATGATTTCTGCTGTGCACCGGGCAAGACAGTAACTGTCCCCAAGTTATCAATGAGAACACATGCTCAGGGAAGCTTGCCCAAGAATAAATAGTAATAATAATAAATAAATAGCCTGGACAAACCTTCAGGCATTCTGTCTTGAATCCAAAGTTGTTTTCACGAGCAACCCGGGCCTTAGCGTCTCTCTTCTCTCCATAAATAGGCTTGTCACTGGGTGTCCTGAAGAATAGCTCTCCCAGGCTGCTGAGACTCCAGGCAGAGTTGCTATGTGACTTGTCACACCTGACTCTTAGAGGCTTGTGCCTCTGTGAGAGGGAAAGCCCTTTTGGAGAGAACTGTGGGAGAATGGGGGGGGGGGGGGGCAGAGTGTAGCTGGGACACTGGGCAAGCTGTGACTAAGACCCGGGAATTAAATTCTGCACGGTGGGATGCCAGAAGCTGTGTCGTCTCACCTTCATTCTCTAGATAAAGTTCAGAGAGAAAGAGTGAATTGCTCAAATTAATCCATGGTTAATATCACTACAAATAGTAGGCGCTCACAAGTATCCATCAGAGAAATTAACTGACAGCTAGTCAAGACAATAAGCTCAGAAGCCGATTAATGCACAGAAATCCTTGGAGCCCCTCTGAGAACGGTGCCAAAGCCTGGTGGCCTCGCTCCGCGTCCCGTTTCTTAGAGGCCCTCTGAACCCTAGTCACCCATTTTTATATAACACATGTTCTCTCAACACTTGGTTTCCGCTGTGGTTTGCTGGTGTTTTTCTTTTTTAGACAAAGACGAGTTAGCAAACAAAACAGATTATCATTTCCTCATTTTTTAAGCCCTCACCCCTCAGGGGGGACAGAGTCTCTTTCAAGCACCCAACTGTAAAAGGCAGTCGCTGTGTCTCCCCCCCCCCCCCGCACTCCAGGGCCTCTTGGATGGGATCTGGCCTCGGAGGAACCATGTGCCTTTGGATTTGGTTACTTTACTTCCTGCCTGGTGAGTACCACGGGAAACACTCCAGGTTAATTATCAGGTCTGAATTAGCCAGAGGCAGGCAATCTCCAGCTCTAATGTTTCTGGACAGATTGAGTTGCAGCCAGGAGGATGGAGACCTGTGAAGTGTTGGCCGCTCTCCAACCATGCAGCCTCCTTCCAGACCTCCACCCAGGACAGCCGTTCGACTTTAGAGGCTGAATGCGTCACGTATCCTAAACGTTCACTTATGGGTTCTTCAAATGACTGTCTCCGAGGTCTGTTTTTCCAGTACCTACTTTTCCTTTCCTTGTATCTTTCTTTTTAAGTCTTGAATTGGCAACTCTCAAGTTCAAATGAAGACTCCATAGCCTATTCCCTAAACTTCACTTCTCAGTTAACAACCGCCTGTCCGGCACCCCACTTGAATGATCACCAAGATCTGGAATTCAATGTGCCCAATGCCTTGCCTGGGAGACTTCACCGTTTACTGTAGAAACCATCTATCCCATCTGTCTAATATAATGTCATTCAACAGCTCCCACTATCTACCAAATTAAAATTGCTCACCTCTCCTGTATTCTAATCGTACCCTACTCCCCTGTACCTTCTTCCAGCCAGACATGCTCTTCTTTGGAAAATGCTGCAGATGCCCGCTATCATGCTGCAGATGCCCGCTATCAGGCTGCAGATGCCCGCTATCAGGCTGCAGATGCCCGCTATCATGCCCTCTCTCAGGGTGTCCCTGCTGTAAGGATGTCATTCCTGTCACTCCTCCCAGTGCCCACTCACTGGTTCCTCTCAAACCTGCTCAGCTCTCGCTCTTGAACACATCCTGAATCCAGTCACTGTCACATACGTTGGCTCAGTGTGCTTATCTTACTTGGTTCATCAATAATACATCCTTTGCAATGGTTAAGCTTTGTTGAGGATTTGATTGGAGTAAGAAGTGCTGAGGTATTAGCAGAGAGAAGACCCGCCCTGCCTGCGGATTATACTATGGGCTGAAATTATGGACAGAATAAAAGCAGGAAAGAGGGGACGTCTGCTAGGCACTGGAATCCATGTTCCTTGTTCATCCCCAACCATCCCACCCCAAGATACAGTCAAGCCGCTTCAAGCTTCTGCTTCTCAACCTTCCGAACGCTGCGGCTCTAAAATACAGTTCCTCTGGTTATGGTGACCCCCAACCATAAAATCATTTTCATTTCTACTGCATAACTGTAATTTTGCTATTGATATGAATTGAAATGCAAATATCTGTGTTTTCCCATGCCCTTAAGTGACCCCTGTGAAAGGGTCATTCAACTCCTACAGGGGTCATGACCCACAGGTTGCGAACCACTGGTCTATACCCTCAAACTCTGAACCCAAAGAGATCTTTCCTTACTGAAGTTTCTTCTCCTCCTCGCTATTTTGTTGCAACAATAAGAAAAGTAACTAATACTGGAAACTTACACCAAGTGGAGTTACTGCTGTGAGAAATCTGACCTTGTTGTCCATAGGCCTTCAGAATTAGTTCTCAGGGGGCATTTTGAAACATGGATGATGTAGAAAAGTTCTAGAATGTGCTAAACAGAAGTTAATTGAGCCATACTAGTGAGAGCATGGAAGAGCAGACACACACACTACATACACACACACCACACTCACACACCACACTCACACACGCACACACACACTACACACACTACACACGCACACACACTACACACGCACACACACTACACACTCACACACACACTACACACTCACACATCACACAGTCACACTACACACACACTCACACACACAGTCACACTACACACACACTACACACTCACACACTCACTACACACACACTTACACACACACTCACACTGTACATTCACACACACACTAACACTCACATACATCCTACACATGCACACACTCACTACACACTCACACACATTCACACACACACTATACACTCACATACCACACACACACTACACATGCACACACACAAACACACACACATGTACTCACACACTCATTCATGCTTTCTCTCACATACACACATAATACTACACATACACACTACATCACATGCCCACACACCCGCCCGCGTGCGCGGGCGCGCGCGTGCACACACACACACACACACACACACACACTCACACACACTGCACAGTATAGACTGTGCTCACAAACGGACAAGGGCTCCACCAGAACTTGGAGAAGGGTTCATTTGTGTAAGACCCTGTAAAAGACTCTGGCTGTGTTGTTTGTGCGCCTGTAAACCGAATGCTCCTGGATTCAAATGGACTAAGTTGCTTGACAGGAATTGTGAATGTGGCGTAGCATTCGTGCTGTGGCGTGGCTATGGCTCACTGTGCTTACCCAGATTTACAGTGAGGAAGAACAGAAATGTGTGGAAAATGTTCTGCTTGTCAAGCAAAGGAGCTTGAACTCAGTTAAAGATGCAAATAGACCAGACCAAAAAAGAGCCATGGTTCTTTAAGAAGTTAGTGCAATTAGAGTGTCCTTCCTACTTAGGGTTTGTATTGCTGGGACGAAACGCCATGACCAAAAATGGAGTTGGGAGGAAAGGAGTTATTTGGCTTACACTTCCATATCACTGGTCATCACTAAGGAAGTCAGGACAGGAATCATCATGTCAGGAATGTAGAGGCAGGAGCTGATGTAGAGGCCACAGAGGGGAGGGATGTTGCTTACTGGCCTGCTCCTCATGGCTTGCTCAACTTGCTTTCTTATAGAACCCAGGACCACCAGCCCAGGGTAGGCACCACCCACAATGGGCTGGTCCCTCCCCCATCAATCAGTAATTAAGACTTGTCTGAAAGCCAATCATAAGGAAGCATTTTCTTAATTGGGATCCCCTCCCCTCAGATGACCTTAGCCTGTGTCAAATTGACTAAAACTATCCGGTACAAGGGGAGCCTGGGATATTGCACTGGGACACAGGAAAGATACCTTGAGCACAGTATTTCACCTCTCAGACTGGACAGTGTAGTGATGCAAACTCATCTGGCAAATTTCCATCAGGAAAGAGAGAGCTTAAGTAAGGAGAATCTTCGAGGCATGAAGCCAGAAAGTGCTGCCTCGGGTTTGCCCTCAAAGACACGCGCAGGTCCTGTTCTAGCTGCAGTCCAAGGGGACATGCGGCATCTCAAGCTTACAGCGGAACTGGGCCTGTCCACAGCTGCCTTTGCAGATGTGCAAGATATAAGGGTGAAGGGGTGGGGGTGGAGGCCGGCACCCACCAAGGTTCCAGCACAGTTTGCCTCTGAGGCAAAGCAAAGTGTGCAGGGTTGGATTTTCTGTATAAAGACCCAAAAGGTCACTGTGTGAAGCTGAGAAGGCAGAGACTCCAGGACATTGGAGGCACCAGAAATGTGGGGAGGTCACGTGTCTAGGAGAGCTGCAGGCACCAAGTGCAGTCTGCCCAGAGGGGGATCATACGCGCCATGAGCAACAGAGTGGGAATATATGGATTTAACACGATAGGAATATACAAAACACTTCAATCAATAGTTTATTGTTAATCTTGTTTCTTGCTTAAGACAAGGTCTGCTGTAGCCCAAGCTGGCCTCTAATGAGCTATGTAGGTGAAGACGACCTTGAATTCCTGGTCCTCTTGCAGAGGATCTCAAGAGCTAGAACCACGGGCATGGGCCATCACGCGTGGTTACAAAGGACTGTGGCTCAAGCTCAGGGTGCTGTGTGTGCGAGGCTAGCTCTGTAACAACCGAGCCACATCCCATCCCTGACCCTTGATACTAACTTTGAATAGCTAGGTGTATGATATTTTTACATCTTTATTTGTTAACAGTGCCCTCGGGCCTACAAGTATTAAGGTAGGTCTATCCCCAGAACACAGCACAACTACAGACATTGTGTCCTATGGAAAGGTCCCTCATAAACCAAGGCAGTATTGTAGGATGTGGGCTCTGAACCTTTTTACCTAGACCACTAATAAGAATACATATACATATTATAATTTGGTACATGGTGGGGGAGAACGTGCAAGTTTGTTCTTTTGAAACTTTTTTTATTGTGTGCACACATGCCACAGCATGTATGTGGCGATCAGAGGATAATTTGGGGAGTCACTTCATACCTTTCACCTACTTAAGGCAGGATCTCTCTTATTGTGTCAGCTGCTGTACAGCATACTTTAAGACGGCTGTCGTATGAACTTCCAGACAATTCTCTTTTCTCCACCTCCTATCTTAGCATCGGGATGAGGGGATTGGAGATACATAGCTGGGATTTTACATGGGTTCCAAGGGCTGAGCTTGGATTCTTAAGCTAGCAGTTTCACCCATGCAGCCATCTCCTTGGCCCTCCAGCCATTTATTCTTGATTCATAGCCTGAGAATGAGTTTGGCTTTCAGCACTTGGATGGTAGGGTTATTTCCCAAAATAGAAAACTCGTCTTTATGAGTGAACATGTTTTAGAAGAGTTCTCTTCTGGCTGTTGTTTGAATATCCAAGGAGTTCAAGGGCCAGTTTGGATCGCAGAGGTAATGACAAGACTAGAAACAAACGTGCGTTTGATTAAAACTTAACCTATCAGCACCTGTATTTAAAGGGTCCTAGAGTGGAAAGAGGAGGGAAGACACAGGAGTAGGTCAGGTACTGAGCTCTGTGCAAGCCCAGATGAAACTGGGTTAGTAAGCAGGGAGCCAGCACAGGAACAGCTACGGCAGTATAGCATCAGGGGTCACAGAAAGAGACGCTAGGAGGGAGGAGGCGGGTGGCTCAAATGCCGCCGAGAGGATCAGCAAGATGGAGACAGAGGCAGCAACAAAGACAGCTGTGCTGACTTGGATGAGAGCCGTTCTGGCGGACTTTAAGGGACAACCGTTTGGCTGAATTTGATCAAAGAGAAGTTGAAGGAGTAGATATGAATTTGATGAGACTTTTGGGAAGGCAGAAAAGGGCAGGGGAGGGGGACGCAAACATCATCCGAGGGTTTTTCAGCACACTGATATCAGGGCTTGTGGTGAGCTAAGCCTGTGATGCTCGTTGCAGCCAGACGTCCTAAAACAAGAGAAGGCTACACTCGGGTTGCACTGCAGGCACACGAAGGCCATCCAGTGTGTGCTCGCTGAATGGTTTGATAGCGTTGAAAGGAAGACTAGGTAGATGAGAGGATTTGAGGGGGGAAAGGTCTTGGAAGGGGAATGTGCTGCAACAATGTGTCACCTTCCTCACCCCCATACTGAAGCCACTTGAGGGTTGTGTGTCTTTGGGGCTTTTTCAGGCACACTATTTCTCTTTGGAGTAGGCACTGTAGTTGTGTCTAAGTCCTTACCATCTCAGGTTTTATTATGAGGCTGATGCTGAAGTCCTGGGATGGGCACAGAGTAAGCCTAAACGAGCAGAATAGGACCTTAAAGAAACTGAACATGAGTCAACGAGCAGAAATCATCATAGGGCTGAGGTTGGGCTAGTGACGGGGAGTGTGAGGGTGGTCCTGGTCAGCACTAGGTTTGGAGAGATGCCTGAGGTTGAGGATGTAGCTGACGTTGAGATGCATCTGAATACAGGGCTCCTTCTGCATTAATTTCTTCTCCTTGCAGTGTCTGGGACCCGGAAGGTCCTCCCAGAAGTACAGCTGAATGCAGAGACGGGTGGGTCCGTCACCATCCAGTGCCCACTCCCTCAAACGAATGTGAGGATGTATCTGTGCCTGCAGATGACTGACCCTGAGCTATGTGCCACTGTGGTGTCCAACATCTTTGTCAAGGAGAAATACAAAAGACGAGTCACCTTAACACCATGCTTGGATAAGAAGCTATTCCTAGTGGAGATAACACAGTTGACCGAAAGTGACAGTGGAGTCTATGCCTGTGGTGTGGGTGAAAACACAGACCTGGGCAAGACTCAGAAAATCACCCTGAATGTGCACAATGGTAGGTGTTTGGACAACATTCCCTGTTGGGGAAACCGAGGCAGTTTTCTAACTGTAACTGCTCTGTGCTACTTCTGTGTTAGGCTGCCCAGTAACAATGCAGATCAACACAGCCTAAAGGCTGACACCCCAGCCTAGAACCTTCTCTCCACAGGGAACGAGAGGAATAAGATGGATGCTCTGTATTGCCTGCAGTACCCAGGGCATGAGTGGAGAGGTAGACATTAGCCTGAGGAGAGGCTCCGAGGCTGAGGAAAGCAGAAGGACATGACTGCCCTGTGTAATTCTTTCATGAGACATCTGGGGTAGATGAAAGGGAGACTCAATAATCAAGCCATATCTAGTCCAAATGTTACTGTATGGTCGGGACCCTCATTTCTTCTTACTCCTGAGGTTTCCTCTTTTCAGTGACTTCCTAACACGTGTGTGAGTGGCTCAGACGTTTATAAGCCCAATAGCCTGATGGTCTTACAGGGGATGCTGGATGTGCTGGTGGGAAAGGCCAGTCCTTCAGAGAAGCCCCATGCCCAGTTCCTTTTCTGCTTGCCTCAGGGGACCATATTCGTCTCCCGATGGCCTTGGTTGAGTCAGCTTCTACTTGGACCTCCGGTCCCATCTGCTCCCTTGTGATGGCCAGTGTATCCCTCTTGCCTCCAATAGAATATGAACCATTCTGGGAAGATGAGCCTACCCATGAGCCTCCACCGTGGTTTTACAGATTTCTGCAGGAGCACATTCCCAGCTGGCTCCACGAGGCTGAACATGCCAGTTCTTCTGAATTCATATCTGAAGGTCAGTCCATCAATCCAAGATCAGCAGAAGAGGGAGAGGCTTATTTTTGTTGTTGTTTGTTTGTTTGTTTTCTCCAACTCAAAGAGTGGCAAAGCATAAATGTGTTGTCCATTCTTTTTCCCTGTTGTAAGAGACGACCTTTGTCTTACTACTAGGACACCAGACCTTAGTTGGAGGAGTCGCATTTCACCACCAGGTGGCACCAAACCAAAGTAACAAAGCTCACAATTCACAAAGGCCAGCTCCTTTTTGAAAGCCTGGGAGGGGCAGCTGGTTCCCAGCTGGAGGTCATTATGCTTCTTGCTACCGGCAGGGAGGGATGTCTTCTGCCAGCTGGTAGCTAGATTTTAACAACTCTTTTTGGCAATTGAAAGATGACTGTCATACTAACATTTCCATTGTATCTTAACATACAGCATGTAAGTTAGACACAGTAATTGAACGTTGTTACACTAGGAGACTCTACTAGGGCCAAGAGAAACAGGCCTGCTGGGGCACATCATAGAGTGTGACTGACAGGCCAGGAATGGGGGGGAATGGATCAGCATAGGAAATCGAGATACACTCCCCACCCCACCCCCACATCCCCATCTCCACCCCGGGGCTTAGTGCATGGCGGGTGCTTCCGTCAGTGAAGTCTTGCTGGAGAGAACAATATTTGAAGGCAGTATGCATGAGAATTGTCTGTGTAGATGGCACACCACTATAAAGGCATTTAAGGCCCGAGGACTGTAAGAACAAAGGTCACACGCACCTACGCACCACCGGCAAAAGGAAGAGAGACCCACTCCTCCTGCAGCCTGGAGAACAGGGTTTATCACTAATGGGGCCTCCCCCTTCTCGCTTTTGAAGTTACCACACTGGCTCCAAGGACAGAGGCCTTAGTTCGCCAGCCCTCCAGCACCATTCCAGTCCCCCACCACCCCAGAGTTTCCAGAACACCTTCAGTGCCCACTGCCAAGTCCCCCGCCCTCCTGCCAACCACCACAGCCTCAAGGACCTCCACTCAGCAAGCCCTAGGGGCCAGCTACAGCCACCACACCAAACTTCACGGCCAAAGGTAAGAGTCTTTTAGGTGGTAGTGTAATTGTAGTCAAAGGTGAGAGTTTGTTTAGGGCCTGTGTGCTAAGAGCCCTGAAGTCAGTCTGCCCCCTTCTCGGCTTTGTCTCCCGGAGTCCTCTGAGGAATGAATGCTCTGTGCTATCTAAATGCGTTAGTCTCATCAACAAAGAATACACTTGCCAACAGCCATTTCTGACCTTGCAGAAAGGCGTGGGCCTTTCTAAAATACATGTTCATTCAGGTCTGTTGTAATGAACAGCTAAATGAGAAGAACTTTAACTTTTAATTAATTTAAGGTAATTGTAATTAATTACCGGTGAATGAGTGTTAAAATTACTCTCATCCTTTTCCTTTTTAGTGCGGCTAACAGAATTTAAGTTCCATATGTGACAACTGTTTCCATTGCTTAGCGTTGTCCTAAGTAAATATCAGACCTAAATGAATCACTAGGGGTAACATTACAGCAAATGACCGAGAAAACCCACAAGTATTTTAAGGCTTGGGGCGTGAAATCTAAGTGATTTGAATGAAAACGGGGTTCTTGGTTCCTAGTTCAGAAGCCCACGTAGTAAATATTTCCTTTATGTCAGCTATGTGCCTGGTGCCATGTGGTGTCTCTAAGAGATAAAGATGTGGGATGTCCGGGTCTGGTTAACGCCAGTCAGCTTGTGGAAGGTCTCTAATGGCAAGAACCGGAGCTGATTCAGAAACTGCTATAGACCAGGCTCCTTCAATCCTTTACGCCCCGTAACAGTTTTCGCGGCACGTTTTTATGGCTCACATTTCTAAGGAAATAAGGCTCAGGGAAATTAAGATCACATGACCAGTAAAATGCAGAGCTTGAAGCCAAGACTCCTGACCCCATAAATAAATCTCTTGGGGGAGAGGGGGGGTGATGGAGGGGATTTTGTTCACAAAGGGTCAACTCTAAGTCATCTCCAAAAAAGGTGGCCACACGTGGGTGAGTCTTTAAATTCCCTTTCCTTATTTACCTTCTCTGTCCCCCTCTCTCCACTTCTTTTCCGGCCAAGAACACTCCACCACAGCCTGCAGTATGGAAGGGAAGACCAAGGGCTTCGCATCCCTGTCCTAGAATTTCACATCCTGATTCCGACCTTCCTGGGCTTTCTCTTGCTGGTTCTCTTGGGACTGGTGGTAAAAAGAACCGTTCTTAGGAGGAAAGGTGAGCAGCTTGAGGCTCTGGGCTTTGGTTGGGACAGCTAAGATATCCCAAGAGCCCAGAGCATTCTGATCCAGCTTGAACCCCCAGGGAGATGGGAGATGGCGCCTGGGAGGGCTTTGCCCTTCTGCACTCTGCACTTGGGCGTCAGTGCACATTGCCAGGCATCAGAGAGTTGTGCAGCCCTCGGTTTGGGGAAAGAAGACGCAAGTGGCCACCTGCGTCTGATGCCATGTCCTTCTCCCTTTCCGGTGACCTCCTGAAGCCTTCTCCAGGCGCATGGGCCGAGTGGGGCTGAGGATTCGAGGCCGGGAGGCGTCCAGCCAGTTCCCTGCACAGCGCCCGCAGCGCCGGGGTGCTCTGCAGAGGCCGCGCTCCCAGAACAACGTCTACAGCGCCTGCCCGCGGCGTGCACCGATACCGAAGCGAGAGGGTGAGCGCAGGCACCCCCTCTCCAGAGGGGCGCAGGTGACAGGTGGCGGCCAGGCCTGGAGATGGCCGGCTCTCACCGCTTTCTTCTGCCCTGCAGGCTCAGCAGAGGCTTCGCTCTTCCGTGCACCAGCTACAGCATCCCCCGACCCATCTCAGGTAAGCTCCGCCCTCCCCAGCCCGAGACCGCGCGCTCTACTAGGCAAGCTTGCACCTCTAGTCCAGGGTCCCCCAAGCGGTTGTGTTGGGTACCAATGGTGAAGCAATCAGGAGGCTGACTCTGCAAAAACTGTTTGCCTACTTGGCCAAGCATTTCTCTTGGGATAAATGGATGCTGATGACTTTAGTGTAATAGAGAATGATAAAGGCGTGCATCCCTGTAGTGACCATGACGTAAAGGAACACTTGAGTTTCTAGAAGGCTAGAGAGGATGGAAGCTACCCCGACAGTTTCACCGCAGTGTGAGGGAGGACACTCGAGACAACTCTTAAAATGAGAGAAGGTCATATAGTAACGTGGCCATTAGGCTTTATTCAAAGTAACTGGGCAGAGACGCAGACGCTCCAACACTACAGGTGTGCCCCTTTGTTCTCCCAGTTTAAGGAAAAATTCTTTAAGTATTCTCAACGTCTAAAACACTGGGTTTTGTAGTCAGAAAAATACTAATAAGGGCACCAAGCGCGTGCGTGCGTGCGTGCGTGCGTGTTTGTGTGTGTGTGTGTGTGTGAATTAGTGTTAATTAATTAAATACAACAGACCTAAATCGCAGAGCTCAGGTCACGGAGGCCAGCTTTCCTCTGAAGTCAAGGTTCAAACCAGAGGGACAGGAAGAAGAAGTTTAATCCTTGACATCATCCAGTGACATTTTGCTCCCCAACACATTTCCCATGTCTATGGTCAGTGTTCAGCTGCCAGGCCGAGTTCTTATTTCTACCCACAGGAAAAAACGGCTTCTAGAGTATGAGCAGGACCCTGATTTTCAAATCTCGCTTGCACTTGCCTCCCATTATCTGTCTTGCTGGCACATCTGCCTTCAAGGGAGGTTGTGAATGTCATGCCTGGTTGGCAATATATTGACTAAATGATCGTGTGTCTGGCTAAAAAGGGAAGAAGCCCCGCAGTCACCTCCAGTCTCTTAAATGTGTCCTCTCATCCATATAAGCCTCCAGAACAATCTCCAAGGCTTGGAATGAACGGCCCAATGGAGCCTGTCCTACCCAAAAGGCAGTCTTTTTTCTGTGGATCTCTTATGATCATACAGACCCTGCCTCCCTCTGTGAGACCCTTCTTCCCTCAGTTAGAGTGGAAAAAAAAATCTTGACAGAACAAATTTACATGGTGCATATGCTCAATGTCTTATTTCAGTCTTCATGGTGAATATTTTGTAACATATTCATTTTTAGTTCATTGCTGTTTTGCCTGCTAATGTCCGTAGGAGAGTGTCTGGTCCCCTGGAACTGGGTTACAGACAGCTGAGAGCTGCCAAGTGGGTGCTGGGAATTGAACCTGGGTCCTTTGGAAGAGCAGCCTGTGCTCTTTACCTCTGAGCCTTCTCTCCAGCCCCATAGTGAATACTTTTATTGTCTAAACCAACTAAGTTGCCATTCAGTGGGAGATGTGTTTTTGAAGCTAGCGTCTGATCTCTCTCTCTCTCTCTCTCTCTCTCTCTCTCTCTCTCTCTCTCTCTCTCTCTCTCTCTCTCTGCTCTCTCTCTGTCTCTCTCTCTGTCTCTCTCTCTGTCTCTGTCTCTCCCTCTTTCTCCCTGTCTCTGTCTCTCTGTCTCTCTGTCTCTCTTTCTCTCTCAGTAAAATATAAAATGTAGACGTTCTTGTTAACAGACGCTTCCTGCATTCAAAGAGCTACCCTTCTAGTTCTTAGAACTTTAGATGACTGATCACAGTGTCTGCCATGGCATTGCTCTGTGGCTATTACAGTACTTGTACCACGTTGGAGCCTTGACAGAGCCTTGTCTTCTGAGAACTAGCTGCCATGAAGGGGGAGTCCTAAAGCTTCTGTCTGGCAAAGAGAAGCACCCTGGTGCCCACATGACCATGGGTCTTCCTTCTTCAGCTCCCCAGCCCTTTGCAGGAATGCATTCTTGTGCCATGGCATGGCCTCTCCAAGTCCTTACAGAGGTGTACGAAATGACTCACCCTATGTCTGAATAGTTGCCGGAGAAGATGCATATCTTTCCTACAAGTCATATCCCTTTATCCCCAAGGGGAGACTTCTGCAGGTGGGCCTTTTTCATACTCGTGCTCAGCCCTATGACTGCAGTCTGAACCCCATGTAAAACATATCCTGCCCATGTTAGAATGAAGCAGTTTCCAGTTATTTTGAGGGGTGAGACTGCACCCTGAAAAACCCTGGGGCTGGCCCACTTAATGGGGTTCAGCCAATTCTTTGCCATCTGGAACTCAGCAACCACGTCCGGGTCCTTCCATTTCCACCTAAACAGATGCTAAAATCACCCAGCCAGGGCTGCTGACACCCCCCTTTGGTTGTTCCCAGATACTTGAAGCCTCCTGGTCTCACACCCCACCTCTGAAGACAAGCTGTGACTATGTGACCTTGTGCCACCAGCCTCTCGTCAACGTGGAAGACACTGGTTCAGATGATTACATCAATATCCCTGGCTCACATCCTCTCCCCAGCTGTCTCCCGGGGCCCAGACCTTCTTGCCAATAAGTCCTTCCTGTCTGCTGATGTCCAGCACCTTTTCCATAGGATTCCATAGGATTGTTATAGGATGCCCATCACCTCCCATATCCTGTACCCCAACTTGACTCTCGCCTGACCATCGGAATGCCTTGAGAATGGTCTTATTACAAGCTAATTTTCACCCCCCACTGAAGCCCCTGCATTCACTGGGAGAGCCCTGGACATGTGGAACATTCATCTGTCATGATGACACCTGTCCATTCTGTACCAGTCAACAGCTTTGGGACCTACAAGGTGCTTCGTCACGGTCTAGTCTTAGCTGCCCTACCCCTAGCTCATGTGGCATCAGACTTGAACATAAGCCCTGCTGACATTTCTAGGTCCTGAACCAAAGGGCACAATGAGCTTCTACTTTTCTTGAATGCCATGACAAGGACAACTTATCTGGTATAATGACTTATTCTAAATTTTTAGAACTGAGCTTTTGTTAGTGTTAGGTATCCTCCCTCTCTCTCTCTCCCTTTCTCTCTCTCCCTCTCTCCCTCTCTCTCTCCCTCTCTCTCTCTCCCTCTCTTTCTCCCTCTCCCTCTCTCCCTCTCTCTCTCTCCCTCTCTCTCTCTCTCCATCACTTAGTACAGATAACCTGACTCCACATCTCTCTCTCCTTTAGAAAACTTGGTTATCTCCCTACCTGCTACCTTCTTTTATAACTTAGCACCCTCACTTTCAGCCAAACTACCACCTCTCTGTGCTTTCAGAAATACTTATTTCCTCATCAACTCCAGACAACTCAGGGCAAGGCATGGGAGAAAAGCACCCTGGGGGGTCCCACAAGGTCAGGGGGTCTGCACGAGCATTTCTGACAAGGAAGAAGAGAGATTCCACCTCTGTACATGCTTCTTACCTGACATTTAGAGCTTGGTTAGAGTCAGGTGCTTCTGGAATCGACATCAGCTGCAGAGCTCAGCCATGGGATGAGGCAAGAGATTGCCAGCTCTTGCCTTTGAGAAGAAGGCCTTTCCCAGATACACGATGTGAGCTCCCTGGACATTTTTTCTAGAAATAGAGCGGAGTGGCTACCTGAGTCGAGTTGCCCTTCTTAGCAAGGAATGTCATTTCAGATTGACCAGCGCATCCGGGGACAATGTCACTGTCAGCTGGAAACATCGTATTAAACAGATAAGGAAAGAATGGTATCATAAGCAAGGAGGGCTACTCAGAGAAATCGGGGAGTGGGGTGGGTGGGGAGCCGAGGAAGAGGTAAAGTCTGGGGTGAATCTGCTTTGTTTTAGCCCACATTGTGGCTTTCATCGTTTATTCTTCAAACCAAGGCCCTTCCTGGAGCAACAACTCACAGGTTAGGACACTGGCAACTCCAGTCCTGGGCTGGAGCCTCAGTCCCAAGGGATCTGATGACATCATCTGGTCGTCATGCAGTACACACGTGGAGGCAAAACACCCACACAAAAAAAATAAATGAAATCTCAAATCATTGTCCTTCACTTCCACCCAACCCTCTGTCCCTGTGTGGTTTCCATGCACTAAAGCTTTGTTTCGTAGCCCACGGTCACTCATTGTTTCTGAACCATCCGAAACAGACAGAAATAAATAAATAAAATATTTACCAAGCAACCATCCACTGCCCCCATGCTATGGCCAGATCACAGGGAATAAGGTGGAAGCAAGGGGGAGGGACACTACATTCTGCTGCTTTCACGGAACTTCTTGTCTCCCAAATAAATATGGTTTCTACTGACACGGTGACAGTGATTAAATAAAGTTGCATAAATACACAAATCCACCTTGTGGGTTAGTCACAGCATTAAAGGTGCCTCCCATGACTGTCATCTGGACCGCCACGTAAGGAAGTCTAAAGAGATGCCTGAGCCAGCCAACAATGGAGTCAGTCCATGGCCAAGAGTCTGAAGCACCCTGAGGACAGCAAGGCTGTAAACAATGGCTTGAAAAGGCACAGAGAGCAAACGGGAAGTTAATCCTGATAGGCCATCAGAGCTGGTAGAATTTCTGCATCCAGGTCAGGAGAATGTCCACTTCCCCAAAGGCTTTCACCAGGGCCGCTTCTGTGTCCATCTGCAGTGAATGGAGAGCCAGGGGTCAGGGATGTTGACTGTGAGAATAGTTTCCTTCCAACCTGGCTCGCCTGAAAGGGAGCTCACTCCAGCTTAGCTGAACCACCTGGAGAATGGCCGCTGATAAATGGACCCACACATCACATGAACCCCATCTGTGTGTATTTGTTTCCAGGGTGACGAGAGGTGGGGTTGGGGGGAGTATTGAGTAGTAGGTAAAAGGCCAGAGAAGAACATGGCATCTGGAACATGAGAACCGTGGGGTACAACCTAGGAAAGATGTGGTGTACTCGTTGGGCAGATAGACTGGTGTATCTTCTCCATGGAGTGATCAAAACCAAGGATGTTTTCTTTGAAGGTGAGGGTACCACGGTTGAGATTTGGACTTCCTTTGGTGAGTTAATTTAGAAAGATGTAATACAATCTCCTATATCTTTTATTCAAATGAGACCATTTGAACTTTGCAAAAAATGATGTTGATGAGTTTTCAAACTCCTTCTTTCTCAATTCTGACATTAGGTGCCTGTAAAACTTTCTCTTAGGGAAAGTCCTCAATAGTGAAGCATCTTGTAAGGAAATGCAATGGCATTTCCATCCAAAAACTAACAGGAAAAAAAAAAAAGGTAGCACTTAGGCAAAGTAGATGCTGGTTTTGCAAATATACCTGTCTTCCTCCCAGGTCAGATGGGTCTGGGACAATACCAAAGGAGGGCACCTGCATTCAAGTGTCTCTGGGGCACGCCCCTGTGACAGTTCAAGAGAGCCTGCTTCTGTCGGCTAGGCAGGCTCCCAGCTCCTAGCCTTACCTGTTTGAATGCTCTGCGGAACAGCAAAAACCGCCTGTGTGCACTCTCACTAATTGAAAGCATGTCCTTGTCCTTCTGCATAGAAGAAAGAAATGTTCCTAAAGTTAGATCTTCACCGTGAGGACTTCCCGGAGTCCCACACTCTCAAGGAAGTGATTCCAGAGCCAGATTCCCAGCATACGACAGGGCCTATCTATATCTTTCCTCACAGCAATGTCTACAGGAAGAAATAGTCACCCCATTTTACAGATGAAAAAACTGAACCCCAGAGAAGGCGAGCACCTTGCAAGGGTTCGCTATCTGATGAGAGCAGATAGAGACCTGAGCCTATAAGCATTTCCCATGACACGCAGGACTCTATTGGGAATGGGAGCCAGGACTGTGCTGAGGGAGGGCAGCTTCTCAAGTCCAGCCACAATCCACTCACACTGGGCTGCAGCTTTGACGCGATGACAAGGAAGTTGTTGGCCAGACGGGAGAATGACTTCAAGGTCTTGAACTTGGCTATTTTGCTATGGTAGTTTTTGAAAATAGGGTTCAAGTAGAACTTCAGCAGACTGTGAGCAAGGTAACAGCTCTCGGCATCCTGGGAAAGAACCAAACCCTTGAGGCCTCTGCCGTCCTAACCCTAAAAGGAAAACCAACCCCTGTGCCACTCAAAGCAAGATGAACACCATAGCGTCTCCTTGGAAATGGCGGTGGCCCTAGAGAGATCTGAAGGGACAGCATGAGTCTTGTGGAGCTACTTGAGATTCACAGCAAGAACTCGGGCCCCAGGGAAACTCGGCCATCCCAGAAGCTAGCCTGGCTCCCAGGACTCCTGGCTCATCCCCCAGATCATATTC
Organism: Cricetiscus sungorus; assembly: GCA_030556225.1. Lineage (NCBI taxonomy): Eukaryota > Metazoa > Chordata > Mammalia > Rodentia > Cricetidae > Cricetiscus > Cricetiscus sungorus. The sequence continues at coordinate 9,803,054 of JANBXA010000367.1, read as the reverse complement.
CCCTTCTTCTCTACTGCATGGCCTCATTAACGTGAGGAATCCTGGAGAAGCCTTTGGATTTGGACTTTGGCATTGGGAGTTAGACGGGAAATCACTGGAAGGAGGAGAGTGAGTGTCCAGGACTGGTGGTTTGGGGAGCTGCAGTTAGGACCTGATCAGCCCCAGGTCTGCTGGCAGAAGACTTCTATATCATGTATAAAGGGCAGATAGCAATTACTTCCCTTTATCCTAAAGACGCTCATTAGCTGCAGGAACTGCTTTGCCTTTGGGCACTCCATAGCTGCACTAATCACCTAGCCTTCAGGGCAAGAGAAACTGTCTGGGCCCAAGTCTATTGTTATTTAGATAGGAGCCATTCACCACCTGTAGTGGTTAAGCTGATGACTTAGAGACAATAGGAGAGATGGAATGGGCTTCCATGTACGGGTCCCAACAAGTGAAAAACCCTGATGCCCTTGAACACATCTCCCTGGCCCTTTCTGCTCCAAAAGCTTGGCACCTCTTAGCTTCAGTCTGTTCATACTCACAGACTGTCTAGACCAAGGGTTCTCAACCTTCCTAACACTGCAACCCTTTAATACAGTCCCTCCTGTTGTGATGACCGCCCCCCCCACCATAGAATTATCATCACTGCTTCACAGCTATCATTTTGCTACTGTTACAAATTATAATTAAATATTTGTGTTTTCTGATGGTTTTAGGTGACCCCTGTGAAAGGGTCATTTGACTCCCAAAGCCGTCATGACCCACAGGTAGAGAACCACTGTTCTATAGGTGTGTGGTAAGAATATAGTAATAGGTGAGAGAGAAGGATGGGGTGAAATGCCAGCTCACTTCAGTAGTTTTCCACTGTTTCCTTAAGCAAAAGAAAGTTGGCTGACAAGCGTCTGACTTAGTGGGAAATGATGTTTATGAACTTCAATCTCCACCCTTTCCCATACCCACAGAGAGAGACCATCCTGCATCATGCCCTGCCCTATCAGAGCAGAAAGGAAGGGCTCCCATAAGCCCCTCTTGGAGAGCTATCCCGTTCCCCACCATCTGATTACCGAGACATCCTGAAGAATCTGGGGCTTCAACAGCCGGACACTTGTGATGTCATCCTGAATTTGCTTTGGGAACAGAAGGAAAAGATGCCTCCAGGTTAGGAATCTGTATAGAAGGCAATCTTGCTGATACACTGTCCCCCAACACCAAACTCTGTCCCATCTGTGAGACTTTGGAGGCCAGAAGGACCAGAGGAGGACCCAGGAGGAGATATAATGAGCTAGCTCCTGTGGAGGAGGCACAGGCCCTGTCGACAGAAAACCACCAAGGTTACTCATCCCAAAGGGATGCATGGACCTCCAGGGGTCCTTAGAGCCTTACCAGAGACTTGAAAAGGGACCTTTGCTTCATATGAGACACAAGGATGATGGGAGATGTCATTCTGTAAATATATATCTCTCATTGGTTAATGAATAAAGCCCTGTTGGCCAATAGGAAAGCAAGATAGGACAAACTAGGAGGCAAGGAGGATTCTGGGAGATGTAGTAGAGAGAAGTCATGATGTAAGACTTGAGAGAAGAGGTCTGGACCCTCTCTCTGGTAAGATAAGACCACGTGGAAACACTTAGATTGACAGAAATGGGTTAATATTCAAGACAGAGCTAGCCAATAAGAAACGCTAGTAACAGGCCAACAGCTTTATGTCAAACACAGTGTCTCTGTGTGTTATTTGGGGCTAATGCAGCTGTGGGAGCAGGCTGGTGGAAAACTCTCATAACACAAGGAATAAGCTGTGTTTGGCTTCAGGAGCCACAAAGGGTAAAGTTCATCTCCACGGTTCACATGGGAGGCAGATGGGAGCAGATGGCTACACCCAGGAGCTGTCTCTTGCTATTGGAGCACCCTCCAAAGCTCAGCCTCTCATCCTGCTTCTTAAACCTAGAGCTGGAGCCCACCCAGGATGAAGCCGGTCTACTAAGGGGTCCCTTTACTTCCCCTGAGCTCCGCTCCTTTTTACCGGAGGCTGGCCACACGTGGCTGAGCTTCAGTTTCCTCATGGATAACACAGGTGTAGGCAGCCTCCTGACCTCATCAGGGTTCTGATGTATGAAATTGATTCAGAGAGCTGGAAAGGGATCCAGAGCGCCGAAAGCATGCCCTCCTCCCACGGGGGAAGCACCAGGGAAGGATCCAGGGCAAGTGTCTACTCACCACCGTGCTCTTCACGGCCCAGAAGGCCTCCCACAGTTCTGAGAGAACCACCCCTTCCACTCGGCAAGGGCCAAATTGAAGCTCATGGCCCTGGAACCCTGGCACTTGGTTCCAGACAAGAAGGAGGAGGCTCAGGCAGGAGAGAGTCTGTCGTGCTGAGCTCATCTGTGCCGGAGAAAGGGCAGGTGTCTCTGCTGAAGAAAAGAAGGCGTTAGCCTGAAGCCAACCTCTGCCCCCAAGTAACATTCCAGGAGTTGATACAAGCCACCATTAGGAGCACACAAATGGGTTGCCTGGGGCTAGAGAAATGTCTCCAGCGAAACTCACATATGAATCCACTCCCTCCTGTGAGGTACATACAGGCAGAACCTTTTAAGAGGATACCACATCTTGAGTGAATTCATCAATGTGTGGGTAACTGGTTGATGGGACACCAGACACTGTCGGGACTATGCAGAGTGTGCTCTGGGATTATCAACCAAAAGGACGGAGCAAACATCACCCCTGACATTAAACTCGCCAGAACGGTGAGACAAACATCTTTTCTTTGTAAACTATTCAGTGTCTGATGTTCTGATAGAACAGACCAGGTCCTAAGACAAGTGCGTTCCCAGGCAACAATGCTGCAAGCCTTGCAGGAGCATGGGCCTTGCCTCTCTCCATCTCTCAGCTGCTGGCCTTGCTACCTCTTGCTCCCCATCACCATATTCATCCACCGCCACACACCTGCATCTCCTCCCATCTCCATCACAGCTCAGCGAGGCCAAGAGGAATGAAAAAGAATTCGGCTAGGGGGCCGAGAGATCTCAAACCCAGGAGGAGGGATAGTTCACTTGGTCCTTTGATTTCTAGGACCTGCCTTTGAGTCACGGGGTGACTTGAGCAGATCTCGTCTCCTTCCAGGAGGCAAGCAGCCCTCACACCTTAACACAAGGGAGCCCAGGGTCAAGCAGGGCCCATGGGGAGAGGCACAGAAGACAAGTCCGGGTCACACACTCAACTCTGCCATCTCAGTTGGCAGGCGCACTCCTAACTCTAAGAATTGATCTTTCCAGTAAGTGAAACCAGGAAGAGGGGTGTGAGTTCCAGGTGAGTCATTTTCAAAACACTTCTCTGAAGTGCCAGCAGGAGCGAGTGTGACAGGCCCTCAAGCAGAAGTCAGCACCGTTCCTCCGTGCCTACCACAGAAAATTGTTTCCCATGCCTCCCTTGCTCTTTGCTTTTCTTCTCTCTTTCCTCCCCTACCCCATGGTCTGCAACCATATAAAAGCCTTCCTATTCACACACTCTCCTCACACCTGAAGAAACTGTCTTCCAACCCCAGAACAACAGAGAAGGCAGAGGAGCCAGCCTTGGAATGAACCTAGGATAGCGAATGGAAACCCAAGGCCAGAGCCCATGGCCAAAAAAATTCATCTCCCAAATGCTGTGGGCTTCCCAGCTTGCCTTGATGCTCATCTCTGGGGTCTATTATCCCCGGCCTTCTGCTCAATTCTCCTTGGTGTTAAGTGGGAGTAAGCAGCTCCTCCTTCGGTTGTTGCCTTATATAAACATTGAAAATGTTTATAATGATAAATGTTTAAAATGACATATGCCAATCTGCCCTTAAGCCCGCATTCCCGAGCAAGGCTGCAACCTGGCACTCACCTCAGGTCCTGAAGCGATGCTGGAGGCTGCTGATGGGAAGTGGCTGGTTCTGTCTGCTGCGTCGGGAAAGGTCGGACAAGCTCGCTCAGCATTTATCAGTAGAGGGTATTCTTGTGGTAGAAAGTTCCGTCTCCGTGGTGGAAGCGATTTCAAAGGCAGGAGTGTGTGCAGGGAAGCGAGGCTTGGAGATCTGTATATAAGGGGTCTGGCAGGGAGGGGCAGAGGACAAGAGGAATGTGGAGGAAGAGAAATTGGTCATACTTCCTCAGAGAATTACTTCACCACCGAGTCACCCTTTGCTCTGTAGACGATGGGGAAATGCACAAGTCAGTCCCTCGGGTGAGATGAGACTGGGGACTGACCTCACCTGCCCGGCTGATGATCTGTGCCCTCCCCCACTGTCTATGAGCAAAGCCTCTCTCTCTCCACGCTTCTCTGAACTGCAGCTACTACATCTACCCAATATTAGTTTTAAAGATTCAAAACTATGCCTGGCGCTACATGCCCGTCATCCCAGCATTTGGGATGTAGAGACAGGGGGATCAGAAGTTCAGGGTCATTCTTGGTTACATAGTCAGTTTAACCATGTGAGTTACATGAGCTCCGGTCAGATAGATAGATGGATGGATGGATGGATGGATGGATGGATGGATGGATGGATGGATGGACGGACAGACGGATGGGCACAGACAGTTTGGTCTACTTTTCCCAGAGAAAAGGTGTAAGGAGAAAGTATGGAAGTAATACAGAGGGGCTGGAGAGATGGCTCAGAGGTTAAGAGCACTGGCTGTTCTTCCAGAGGTTCTGAGTTCAATTCCCAGCAACCACATGGTGACTCACAACCACCTGTTATGAGATCCGGTGCCCTCTTCTGGCCTGTAGGGATACATGCAAACAGAGCACTGTGTACATAATAAATTTCTGGAAAAAAAAAAAGTAATACAGAAAAACTCTATATACTCTCTACACACATAAACATACCATGACTATGCAAAGTGTACCAGTCTGTTATACTACATACTATCGAATTCATTCAATAATTACACTCTGTTCATGATGCAGTGACAGCCCAGAGACCAAGACTAGCCCATAAATACCTTCTTTTAATCCTCAGGGTCAAGAATCTTAGGAGTTTCCCCATTTGTATCCACCATAGTCTCTAGGTTACAATTGTTCAAAGAGTATTTCTCCTTAAGCACTGGGGAAAATAGTAATGTGTGCATGGACAGGCCCACAAATATGGGGACCCTGGTACCATGATAAGCTAGTCTAGGCCTAGACTGAGTGATTGAAGCATAAATGTAACCAAGAGACTTGACCGTATCCCTGGCTAGCGAGACCTGACCATATCTCTGTCTAGTGAGGCCTGACCATATCTCCAGCAGCGAGACCTGACCATATATATCTCTTCTATGCTCAGCACAAGGGCATCCTTGAAGCCATGCATCTCCAAAGGCATACCCAGAACCTGGGCATGCAGAGTAATTGTCTTAAAAACACACAAGTGCAAGGAAGAGCACAGCCAGGCCAGCCACAGAAGCCTCGGATACACTAGTCCCTGTTGGGAACGGCTACAGCTCCTGAGAGCTGCAGAGGTAGAGGAGGTCCAAGGGGGGGGGGAGGGCAGTGATTAACTTGGTTTAACACTTCCTGTAGGCATTTGCCCGTGTCCCGGAGGAACACAGTTTGGGAAACAGTGGACTCTGAAGTCAAGGTTTGCCAATCTGCAGGCTGAGACCAGATCCAACTTGTCACGGCTCAGCTACGAAGAGCTTGTGTCTTAAAATTAGTTCTACATTGTTTAAATAAATGGCTAGGGGGGAAAAAAAAACAATATTTTGTGACCCTTAAAAAAAAAAAAGTGAAATTCAGATCTCAAATGTGTGTTAGTGGGACATAGCCACACCTTGTCCGGGTGCTTTGGAATTGCAGCAGAGGCCACCCAGCAGCGTGGGAGACCATGAGGCCCACGAAGCTTGAAACATCCACTCTGTGGCTCTTTACGGAGAGTTCACCACACCCTGCTAGAGATTACCCTCCTGCACCTTCCAAGCATCTCCCAGGGCCTGGGTCTTGGCAAAGAGGATGGAGAGCAAAGTAACAAGACGTGGGTTAACGTGGCCAGCTCAGGGGGCAAGAAAGGACAGGACATGGCAGGGACCGTTGGCAGAGCTGGGGGTGTTGCCCAGCTGTGACAGCAGCGTCCTTCTCTTGGTGGCACACACACTGTCCTGCTCTATGAATTATTCTTGGCCAGCAGCCTGCTCTACTACTGCTGTTACAGGCTTGAGTCCTCTTGTTTCTGGGGATGCTGAGAGTGTCACATGCTTGTCACCCCAGGCTTCACACACTCCTTTTCTCTCCTTCAGGGTACCAGTCTCCTTCCTGTCCAAATATGCCCTAGTTGTGATAGGACACATATCTCAGAAGCTAAAGGTAGCTCGTAATTACCTTCCCATCCATCCCTACATTCCTAAAGCCCACTTCTGCCTTTGGAAGAAACCAGGTTAAGAAGTAAGGGAACTGGACAGCTAAGGCAGGAAGCTGAGAAGCAGGGTGACCCCAGGCCAGCTGCAGCTGTCTACTGAGGGCTGGCCGATGCACCAGGCTGGTTCCTGGGCAGGCTGCAATAGTGGCAGAAGGCTGGATGATACTGGTGAGGCTCTGTGTGAGGAAGGAGAGTGTAACTCTGACAGCCCAGTCTCGGGTGAGCCTGTTATCATACTGTTTCCTAAAAGGAAAGACGAGACGAGAAAACAGAGACCTTAGCCCAAATCCGCTGATTCTGACGACAGACTCCGACAGTAGCAGACCTGGCTTCCTGTGTAAGCTGTTCAGGTCTCCCCTCAGCCTTGTCTTCATCGTCATAACAGAGGCCCCAGTGGGCCCTGGGGACAGGGTGGAAAGCACTCCTACACGCCATGGTCTGTGAGCAATACCAGCATCTGTTGACTACTGAATCAGAACATCCATAAGAGATGCCTAAGGTGGCGCTCATTACATTGTGAGACAATGCATACAAAAAGCATCTGAAGGACTTGGCCCCACAGTCCTCCCACATGGAAAATGTTCAGGACCAAGGGGTCTGAGTGAAGGGAGAAGGAGCTAAAACGGGGGTTCTCAGTGGGTGATTTTGTCCCCAGGCTTCTGTGACATGTCTGGGGACATTTTTGGCTGTCCTGACTGCTGGGCACAAGAATTAGAGAAACATGTCACCAAGACATCAGCAATGCTGTCCTGTGTACCTCTGTAGAGGCCGGATTCCACACTTGGAAAAGAAGCTCTATTTGAATTCTGTTCCTCTGCAAGTCCCTCGGAACCAAGAGAGAAGGGGAAAAGGACACTGGCCACTGCGGAGCTGAGCTCCTCTCTGCTTCAGGGGGCAATAGAAAGTTCGCTAACCCTGAACTGCCCCTTCCCAGGGGGTTGGGAAAAAAATGCCCAGCAAGAGAGAGGTGATGAACATGTTAATTAGAATTTCTTGAAAGCCAAAAGATAGGCGAGAGCTATGGCATCACTTTTCTTCCAATGAATTGAGCTTAATCTTTATTTTAAGACAGATGTCTGCCTCCCTATTTATGGGAAACCCATGCTGGAATGGATGTGGGACACCTTGGCATTCTGTGAGTCCTTGCTGTGTCTGTAGGACCATCGAGAGAAGGCCAGTCTTCTGGATTTTAGTTCAGACCCTCCCCTCTCCTCCCTACCCCCTTCTAAATAGCGTTTCACCAAGTTCCCCAGACTGGCCCTAAACTCAATGTTTTTGCCTCAGGTTCCCAAATGCTGGGAATACTATGATACAGTTATATGTTCAGAAAAAAACTGAATCTACAGAGGCTGAGAACAGAATAGCAATTTTGCTACTACTTCATAACTGTGATTTTTGATACTGTTTTTGTGGTTGTTGTTGTTGTTGTAATTGCTTTTGTTTTTTGAGATAGGGTTTCTCTGTGTAGCTTTGGAACCTGTCCTGGAACTAGCTCTATAGACCAGGTTGGCCTCAAACTCGTGAAGATCCGCCTGCCTCTGCCTCCGAGTGCTAGGATTAAAGGTGTGCACCACCACTGCCTGGCTTTTGCTACTGTTTTGAATCATAGTTATGCAGATGGTCTTAGGTGATTCCTGTGAAAGGATTGTTTGATTCCCAAAGGGAACGCCATTGAGAATTACTGTTGTTATTGCATAGTGATGATTATACAACTCTAAATACATTTTAAAGTTATCAAACCCTACACTATAACAGGTGACCACAGGAGTCACCTCCAAGATTGCTTTTTATGAAGAATAGGAAAGGGGGGGGCTTTGATGGAAATGAGATGTAGCTCATTCTCATAGTCACTAGAATCCATCCAGAAATGCCTGCCTCTCTTTTCCTTGTGTCCCATCCATTGTCCGCACCTACGAGTTACTTTTTAGATGCACAGAAAGCAATCATTTCCTCTCCCATGCATCATCAATGCCATCCTTCAACCCTGAATTGTACGCACCACAGAATTCCCTTCTGGTACAGGACAGGAATTTAGTCAACACTGTTGGATAAGGGAATGTCGTATGACTGATGTGACATCATTACTTCTCTTCTCCAGCACACAACTCTTAAAACCCCTGAAATGACAATCGTCTTGTTTATGCTGCTAAGACAGGCTTTAGGGTGGAGGCTGCTTTGCTGTGGAACCGTCTGGGTCGTAGAGAAGTGAAATTCAGTCCCCTGCCCTATGCATGCACCTCCAGGTAGGAAGAGAGGCTGACAATTGAGTTCCTCACTGAGGGACTGAGTTAGGCTGACTCCCTGGTAGGTAGACAGAGAGAGAAGCAAGGACTTGGTAATAAACATGGCAAACTTTCAAGATGGCTGGCTTCGTCCTCACTTTCCTGACCGTTTCAAACAAAGGCCTTGTGGGGTTTTTTTTCCTTCTACCAGTAGGCCTGATCAAAATATGTTTACACAGCAGTTGTAAGCCAATCATCCATCTGTCTTTGTTCAAACTGACCAACCCTAAATTAAGGAAGACTCTGAGAATATTATAAGCCCAGCCCTAGAGAAGAGGCTGCCTCTTTTCCTCCCGCATCTGCTTCATGGAGGGTCTTTTCCTCCTCCGTATGTCTGCTGGATGCCTGTGTTTCCTCACCCTGGATAAACACCTTTCTTCAACTGCTAATTCTCTTTGCTCCTGTTTGCCTTGTGAGATTTTTTTTTTTTGCTGCTGCTACCTGCCTTTTAATTCTTTAACTACCGGCGAAAACAAATCCATTCAAGACCCCAGATGGTAACACTCCATACCTACGCAATGAGGCTGCCGAGGGGCATGGTTCATGGTTTCCTGGTTTCAAAGGTCTGAGGGCACCAGAGGGCAGTGTGCTCAGGCGGGTTGTGAAGGCTCTGCCTGCCTTCCCACATGCCTCCTCCCCTCTTATTTTGTCCATGTGGCAGTTAAGGAATTACAAACGGGTGGTCTGGGAAATCTGATTTCTATTGGTGATCCCAGGATAAGACGGAGGTCATAACACGAACCTCCAATTTTTAGGAGTTTGCTCAGAAGCAGATTGGTAGTCTGGACTTGCAAACGGAGGCTGAAGTGAGGATACCCCCAGCCCCGCCCCCAGTCGGAGGGACTTATCTTGTGAAGGTTAGTATTCACTGTCTACCTGACGGGACCTCTCGTCACCTAGGAGGTCGGCCTGCAGGCAGCCTGTGAGGGATGAGTTAACCTCTGGACACACCCGTGTGAGAGTATCTTGTTTGGGTGAATTGTGGTGGGACAATCCATACTGGAAAAAGATCAGCACAATTTACTGGGCTCGGATCCCAGACTGAATTAAAAAGGAGGAAGCTACCTGTGTACGGCGTTCACTGCTCTCTGATCCCTGACTGTGGCTATGACATGAGCAGCTGCTTCAAGGTCCCGAGGCCTGGCTTCCCCACCGTGGCAGACCGTACCCTTGGACTGTGAAACTCTGTGGACAGCTGCCCTTTCCTCTAAGTTGCTCACTTTTCCAATCCCTGGAAGCTAGCCTTCTGTGCTGCTCCTGCGGTTGCGACACCCGGCTCAGTAAAAAGGATGTGATGAGTGGGCTTTTTGTGCCTACTCTTGACCCTCATAGTAGAGCAGGGTGAGCTAGACAGCAAAGAGGGGACCTTGGAGGTGTCACAGCAGTGACGTGAGTTCCCAGTCAGCCTGGGAAACTTCACACAACTATGTCTCAAATCTTATCAAATTCGACATTTTAAAGGATGAATTTTAATATTTCCTATCCACATGAATGTGTGATGTACATTGCACTCATTCCCACATGTTTACATTTTTAGATGGGCAGGGAAAACTATACACCACCATTTCCTTGAAGTCAGATATGGCAGTGTGACAGACAGTGAGACCAACAAAATACTGGAAATGTGCACCATCCCAGCTGTGTTATGAGCAGTTTTCCCTGCCGATCTGGACCCACCGCCTCGCCAGCCCCCAAATAACACACAGAGACTCTGTATTTGACATAATGCTGTTGGCCAGTTACTAGTTTCTTATCTGCTGGCCCTATCTTAAATATTAACCCATTTCTATTCATCTAAGTATTTCCACATGCTCTTATCTTACCGGAGAGTGAGACCCGGTGTACTACCCCGTAGGTCCTCCATCTTGAAACTCTTCCCTTCTACTTCCTCCTTCCTTGTCTCCTAGTCCCGCCTATCTTGCTTTCCTATTGGCCAACAGTGATTTATTCATTAACCAATACAAGAAACATATTTACAGAATGACATCTCCCATCACAGCTGGAGCTAATGCTCAAGTCCCCCGGTCTCTCATCCCTTCTCTTGCCGAGTTGGTACCCTGTATTTCCTCATCCTGAATCCTGAGTGTTCAAATCCAGTGAGCCTCCTGTGCCAATGTGTGTCACATGAGTAGGAGAAGTAAGACATGGTTTTGTTGTACTAAGTTATTGAACAAGGTTAGTGATACCTCCTTCAGCAAAGATGCCCTAAATTAATTCATCAGGAGTGTCAGAGAGAAAGACAGAAACACTTTTAAAGCATCTAAATAGATTTCAACTCTGCCATTGGGAAACGAATTGAGATTGCTATGAAACATGCAATAGCCTGCTCAGACAAGGAATCTGGGCTGTGTCGTAGGTAAACCTGTGTCTCCGTATGTTAGTTATTCACGTAAATTGTTGTGAGTCAGAGCGTCTCAATTCCTCCTTTAACGGCAAGCACTGGTTTCTCCTGGAGAGCGGTGCCCAGTGTACATTCGGCAGCATGAGGCCACACAGCATGATGCTGACTGCCTTGGGGCCTAGCAATTGCCAGTGCAGCTCACTCAGGGTCCACAGCCTTTTGTTCACGGTGACAGTGACAAAAGGCACCCACTTGGAGAGGCCTTGAATGATAATAAAGACTTAGCTGAGAAAGAGAGAGAGAGAGAGAGAAGAGAGAGAGAGAGAGAGAGAGAGAGAGAGAGAGAGAGAGAGAGAGAGAGAGTTTAAAACAGACCAAGAAAACCAGGTTAAGGCGCGGCAGGTCTGGTTTTGGCCCAGAACAAGAGAAACTAAAGATGGTGCCCTGCAAAGCTTACTGTGGGGCTGGAAACACAGCCTTCTGGTACAGTCACAGCCAATACCTTCCCTGTTTTCTTTCGGCTCCTTAGCTTTAGTTTTTGCCCATAACTACAAGATGAGACATAAGAAATCAAGACAATCATGAGAAACAGCCACAGACGGGGCTTTCTCTATGCAGACTTCATCTTCCAGAGAAAGTCCTCTTGCAGAACGTTACCCTTGAAAAGGAAGAGTGGATGCTTCCCTCCCCTGGGCATGTGCTGCCTGGAGAAGTGATCACCCTCTCGCCCCAGGCCCTGGAAGTGGCCCCAAAGCCATCTAATTATGAGAGTTTCCCCACAATGAAACAGAAGGAGGAGGAGGGGGAGGCGCCTAGGATAACTTGAATGGCCCTGTTTCTATAGCCTGTGATTACATTTAGAGTTGAGGAGCTGGGGAGCTGGTTCAGTGGATAAGAGCACTTGCTGCTCTTCTAGGGAGCCCACATTCAGTTCCCAGCACCCATCTCACACCTGCCTGAGACTCTGACTTCAGGGTCTCCAATATCCTCTTCTCCACACACACACACACACAGAGAGAGAGAGAGACAGAGACAGAGACAGAGACAGAGAGAGAGGAGAGAGACAGAGAGAGACAGAGACAGAGAGAGATAGAGAGACAGAGAGAGACAGAGAGACAGAGGGAGGAGAGAGACAGAGAGAGACGACAGAGAGACAGACAGAGAGAGAGGAGAGAGAGACAGAGAGAGAGAGATTTTTTTTAAAAAATTAGAAATGAAAATTTTCTGGTTTCTGTGGTCCTATCTATTTGCTTAAATACAGCAGGCTCATGCAGAATTTCCTGGATCCAAGGTACCTTCTTCAGCTTCTCCCCATACCCCTTCCCACAAATGTCACAAGGTCATATTCACAGCTAATTTGAGTTGGGTGCTTCAGAGGTCAGTGAACCAGCTTCCCATTTATAATCAGCACCCACACATGGTAGCATGAGATTGGGATTGATGTGGTGGCCTAAATAAGAATGCCCACCTTGGGCTCATATATTTGAATGGTTAGTCACAAGGGAGTGGACTCTTTGATAGGATTAGAAGGGCTGGGGGAGGTGTCCTTGTTAGAGGAAATGTGTCACTGGGGGTAGACTTTGTGGTTTTTCAAAAGCCCACACCCTGCCCAGTGTCTCTGTCTCTGTCTCTGTCTCTGCCTGCCTGTCTGTCTGTCTCTCTCTTTCTCTCTCTCTCTCTCTCTCTCTCTCTCTCTCTCTCTCTCTCTCTCTCTCTCTCTCTCTCTCTCTCTGTGTGTGTGTGTGTGTGTGTGTGTGTGTTTGCCTGCAGACCAGAATGTAGCTCTCAGCTACTTCTCATCGCCGTGAGTGCTGCCTCAATCCTCGCCTTAATGAAACTGGACTACACCTCCAAAACTGTAAGCCAGTCCCCAATTTAAATGCTTTCTTTCATAAGAGTTGCCTTGGTCATGATGCTCTCTTCACAGCCATAGAACAGTGACCACGACAATCGGTTCCTGTTACTGGATCAGGACCACTGTGCCAAACTCATTCCTCTTCCGCGGTAACTCATCTTGGAGGATTAAGGTTGTCATCATCAAGCCCCTCTACACTTCTGTGAGCCATGTCTGTGGGCGTCTGAACCCTAGGTATGACAGAGTTCAAGTTCTTTGATTGACTGTAACTCAGTGGAAGTAAATGACAGTCTCGGGCAGCTTTGCTTCCCTCTGCTGGCAAGCTGGGGAGGGTGGGTGGGACTCTCTGCTCTCCTCCATCCAATAAGCCAGCAGCTGTGCAACACTTTACAAAACACATCTACACTAGGATAGTCCCTGAAGCCCTGTGAGGTGGGTCAGAAGGTTTATCTCTGTCTTTTGGCATTCAGAAGCCAAAGCAAGGTTTGGTTACTATCCTAAACCCATAGAGCTAAAACCGGAACTACCTGGAACGAATCCTAGGTCTCTATTCCCAACTCTAGGCACACAGGAGACAGTACAGTGCATGGAAAACACACAGACCATGAAGTCACACCGTGACGGAATCCCCCACTCTACAAGTTACTAACTATGGTAAGTCAGAGAGGCATGACATGGTGGGACCTAAAGACCTACCTCGGGGGCCTACCTCCTCTAGGGAGACCCCACCTCCTAAACCTTCCACAGGTTCTCCAAACAGTGCCAACAGCTGGACCAAACATTTAACAAGAGCCTATGGTGTGTGGGGTGCGGGGGGCAGGGGCGGTGTTTCATGTTGAAAGGTTCATATATGCCTTTAGCCAGCTTTTGGAATCATTGGCTCATCTTCTCTAGAAACAGGACTTCTTACCCAGACTCTGTTGTCTCTCCTTCAGGGACCTTAACTTCTGTTATGTGGTATTAGACAGATTCACCAGGGGTATGTGGTTCACGCACAGACATGGCTGATGGGAGCATGGACAACCTTAACTTTCAAAGATGAAGCCTCATATATAATTTTTCTGTTCGCCGTTCTTTCCTAGATATTCTGCTTGTCTATTAATGTTCTCTTTATTTATACCTAATCATATTTATACCATAATTATACCATATTTATACCTAATCAGGTTCATCCATTGAATTTTAAAGTTTTGAATTGTTTTAACTCTAGGATTTTGATCTGTTCATTTTTGTAGTTCCTTGTACACATTTCCTTGTGTGTATTTATCACAGCTCCTTTGAAGACTATATATCCAATAACTACATTTTCTCTGTTTTTTCCATCTCTTCTTTTAATCACGCTGTTTGTTTTTTGTTTTTTTATCTTATAGTATACTGGTTATCCCTGTTTGAGATTCAGACTTCATATTTGTAAAGTGTCAAAGATAGATAGACGATGATAGATAGACTACAGATAGAGACATAGGTATAGACATATATAGATACATAGCCATAGATCGGCATAGATATATATTTTTTAATTTAATGTATGTGTATGCATGTGTGTCTCTGTGTTAACATGCATGTGGGGGGTCAGAGGACAGCTTGTGGGAGTTGTTCCCCCCCCCCTTCCACCATGTGAGTTCTGAGGACTGAACTCAGGTCTTTAGGCTAGGTGACAAACAACCTAATCCACTAAGCCATCTTGCAAGCTCACAAAGATAAACTTTAAGCTCAGCTTGATCTTCTTCTACAGTAAACTTGGATTTGCCTCTGGAGAAGGTCACCTAATCTATAGCCTGAGATTATCCAGAACTCATTTTCTATTCCTATTACAATTAACTTACTTAGGAGTCATTGTTACTCCTGGGGCTTCGGTCTTTAGGGTCACCTCCTGAAGCCCAGCGAGAGGGTGTTAGGGCTCTTGTTCAGCAGGCTCTGAGTATATATATATATTTGTTGTCTTAGTTTTGTCAATTCTTAGAAAGTTGTATATAGCTTCTCAGCCTCCTAAAATTGTATTAGCTTTTGTTAACTTTTCCTATGGGGAAAAAAAAATGGTCCCCAATGCTAGGCTCATTTCTCTGGGTTTCCCTCTTCCAAATCTTGGCCCTGGAGCTATGCCTGTCTGTTGCCATCCCAGTACCTTAGGATTGGCACCTTCAGTTGAGCTGTTTCCAGCAGTTTTACTGGGCTGTGATTGGCATGTAATACATTGCACATATTTAAAACATACAATATGATGAGTTTAGACCTGGGTAGACCCTACTGAATCTTCAGCAGCAACACACACACACACACACACACACACCCCTTAGCCCATTGGGTGAGCACGTAGGTGTAGATTGTTTCTGATACTCAGTGATTAAAAACAAAGCTTAAATAAGCAATCAGGTACAAGTCTTTGCACAAGCATGCACTTTGCTTTCTCTTGGATAAATACCTAGAAAGTGGGTGACTGGTCACGTGGAAGAGGTTGACAGTATGGTTCATAATATAAGCTACTTACTATACTGGTAGCTTATCACATGCTGCTCAAGACTCCAGGAGTAAGGCAGGCCCCTTTGTCCCAGACTCCAGCATCTTTATTTCTAGTGACACCCTGGGGCAGGCTGGCCCAGGACTCTGTTACAAGGTGAGAAGTGAGAAGACCAAATCAGCCCTAGGGTGAAAACGCTGTGTTCCTGAGAAAGGCTGAAAGGTAAACCACTGAAGGGGGGGGGTGTTAAAAATGCAGGGGTGGGGTAATGAGGGTGGGGGACCGGGAGGGGGACCCCTCCCAGGACTCTCTTCCAGGGAACGCTCAGATTCTCCTCCCGGTTCCACTGGGTGTCTAGAAAGCTCCCTGTTGCCTTCATTGGCTCTCTCCCTCCCTCCCTCCTTTCCTTCCTTCCACAGGGTCTCACACTGTGGCTCATACCAGATTGAAGTGGTTTGGACAATCTTTTAAATTCTGCTTTAATGGGATTAATGTGTCATCTGTCTCACGGTGCTTTAAATTTGCATTTACGCAAATGGAAACAATGGTGAGTGCCTCTATGTGTGTGCTCTTCTGGCATCTGTTTATCTATTTTGGGTTTTGTTCAAATCTTTTGCCTAATTTTTATTGCACTGTTTTCTTATCATCAAATTTTGACTCTTCTGCGTTCCTGGGATGTACGTTCCCTCACATAGATCCTTCAAATGGAACATGAGTTCTTTCAAATAGTGTTTTCAAATATGTTCTCTGGACAGTGGATTTTCTTTTCATTTTCCTAAGATGGCTCTTAGTTAGTGGCCTTTAAAAAAAAAAATAAAAGCTTTGATGAAGTTCGGATTATGGACATGTTCTTTCATGGCTTGTGCCGTTGGTGTCGTATCTAAGCACATCTAAGTGACTCAAAGTCCACGAAGGTTTTCAAAACACCCAGGTTTCATTTAACAAGGTTTACGGTTGTAGGTTGCACAGGTAGAACTACAGTCCATTGTGATTGAAGTTTTAAAGACTTTAAGTATAAATCTAAGTTTTTTCTGTATGGATATTAGCAATCCCCTGATACACACACACCCATAGACGCCTAGGATCATTTCTGATCTTCCGCACCCTTCTCAATTCTTGGGATAGATTGTCTGTCTGTCGTCTGTCTGTCTATCTATCTATCATTTTTTTTTTCTTTTTAAGCAGGGTCTCATGCCCTGGCTCATGTTAGGTTGAACTGGCTAACCTCTTGCCTCAAACGCTGGAATTAAAACCTATGACCCCATTATTGTAGCACTATTTCTGAAGATGTCTATTCTATGCCTCCATATCTGTTTTGAAAACTAATTGCCTCTCCATGTACAGGCCTTTCCCTGACTTCCTGGTCTGCCCTCATGCTCTGGCTGTCTAGCCTCTCACTATTTTCACAGTTTGTGGTATTTTGCAAAAGTCTGAGTTCAGATGGTATTAATCATGTTTTTCAAATTCCAATATTTCATATACTTATAATCTGTTTTGTTTTGTTTCATAGTAAGTTTTTTGTTGCTGTTTGTTCTTTGAGGGTTTTTTTTGTTTGTTTGTTTGTTTGTTTTCAAGACAACGTTTCTCTGTATAACAGCCCAGACTGTCCTAGAACTATCTTTGTAGACCAGGCTGGCCTCAAACTCATGGAGATCCAGCTGCCTCTGACTCCCAAATGCTGGGATTAAGGGCATGCACCCCCACTGCCTGGCTACCTTATTCATTTTATCTAAAGGAGACTTCAAGAATTTTTACTGTAACTATATTAAACTGCAAAGGTCAACCTGGGAATTTTGGCATCTAAATAGCACCGAATATCGGCATAGCTCTTTAGTACTTGGCATTTACATTTCCTCCCCATAATTGTTACAGATTTCAGTACAATTTCGGGTGCTGAAAAGAGAGATTAGCAACCGAAGCATGTGCTGTGAGAGCCTGTGGACTGGAGGTCAGATCCCCAGAATCCACAACACACCCGATGTGTGTCCAGCCTGGGAAGGTGGACACGGGATCCCCAGAGCAAGCTGGTTGGTGAAGGAAGCCACTTTGCCAGCAAGTTCCAGTTTGACTGAGAGACCTTGCCTCAAAGAAGGAAGTAGAAGAGCAATCGAGGAAGATCCTCAACATCAGCCTGGGTCTCCGCACACCTGTGCACGTACCCCTGCATATATAAGCCCACACACGTAGACATGCACACTCACATACATGTATGCCACACGTAGAAAGATGACAAACAGACCCTTCAAATTTAAAAGTTTTTAAAAAAGATTTGTTATATGTGCATGTGTGTTTGCCTGTGTGTGTTTATGTGTACCACATTTGAAGGCCAGAAGAAGGCACCAGATCCCTTGGAACTGGGGTTACAGGTGGTTGTGAGCCCCCATGTGGGTGCTGGGAATGAACCCAGGTCTTCTACAAGAGTAGTAAGAGCTCTAAACCATGGGGCCTTCTCTCCAGCCTCACTATTTTAATTTACTGTGTGTGTGTGTGTGTGTGTGTGTGTGTGTGTGTGTGTGTGAATTTGTACAACCCTGAGTGCAGTGCCCAAAGAGGCCAGAAGGGGGTGTCAGGTGCCCTGAGGTTAGAGTCATAAGCAATAGTAAGCCACCTACCCAATAATTCAGATTCTGGGAACTGAACCTGGTCCTCTGCAAGAACAGTATGCATTCTTTTTTTTTTATTTGTAGTGTATTCAGATTTTAATAAATATTAGGGGTGGGAGGAAAGTAGGGTGGATAAGGATTAAATATTAGATTAACTTTGAAAAGAAAAATGTGAGTTAAGTAGTTAGGGGGTGTTGTAATTTAAGAAAAGCAGAGAAAGATGCCACAAGACAGGGTTCAAGCAGAGTTGTTTTTGTTTGTTTTTAAATTAGGGAAAGGGGTCATAAAGAGGGGGGGAAGGGGAGTGGGGAAACAGGCCTCTGGAGATAGGAACAGCAGGAGAGAGGAAGGAAGGGATAGAGAAAAGAAAGGGAGGGGTCAGACAGAGAGTGGGGGAGGTGGGCAGGGCCCTTTAAAAGGGAACATAGTGAATGTGCACAGGTGGTGCTCTTAGTGGCTGCAGCTGAGGGCGTGTCCCGTCAGAACTCCTAAGTCAGGCCAGTACAGATGCCTGAATACTAACAGTCCTCCGTTTTTATCTATTACAAGAAGGCGAGGAGTTAGAAAGGGGTAGCAGGTGAGGCAGGGATGAGGACACCATGTTCTCAAGACTACTTCCTGCTGACATGGGTGGCGTCATTCATCTTTGGGGACCTGGGAAAGCTGGGGTGCAGATCACATCCCGGAATAGCTGGATGTTTCACTGCACTGTCCAGGCTCTTCTGAATCAGTGGGTGCCTCCTGGCCCTGGCAAAATGCTGTCCTTGTTGGATTTAAATTGACTCCCTAGGGCTTAAAGCACCTGATCCTTCTCCATCAGGGCAGCATCACCTCAAGTGTTTGGTGGGCTGAGCCTCCTGCTCTACGGCCAACAGCTGGTGGTACTGCAACAGTGGCTGATTAGGAGTGGTCAGTGGGTCTGCAAAAACACCCCGCTGGGAGTAACACAGCTCTCAGGAGTGAGGCAGAGGAGTAAGACCCGAGGGTCTGCAAGTCCTGCTGAGTCGTCACTCAAAGGGTAGGGGCCAAGGGCTCTGATCCTGACAGACTCAGTCACCTGGTACTGAGCCATCTCTCTGGCCCTGTTCTTTCAAATCCCTAACTTATCTCCCGGGTATTTCAAGTTTTGGTATTGTTGTAATCAGCAACTTTTATTTAATTGCAGGTTCAATGAGTGTGTTGTTGAAATGTGGGAATAAAGTTGGGTTTTGTATCTGCTTTTTATATTCTGACATCTTACCAAGACTTCTTATACTAGCAGCTTTTGATCGATTTCACTGGCCAGTTCAACCTAGATAAGAGCATCTTCTACAAATGCAGAGAATCTTTCTCTCTAATCTAGATGACTTCAGTTCATTCTTAAATGAATCAAGGTTACACTTACTGGAAGCCCAAGGACTTTAATCGTACTGCCACCTCTGCCACGACTTACTGTGCAACCTTTGACCAGTCACTTTCCCTCTCTGAAACTGGACTGCTATCTGCACTGGTCTGCACGTTCTCTGTGATGAGATCTAACGTTTACTAAGACAGAGAACACACTCTGAGTGGCTTTGGGGCTCTGCTGACTCACGGCCTCCTGGCCTGAGCACTACCCCTTCCTCTTCCCGTTAAGTGTTGACTCATCGCTATCGTGAGGGTTGAGGTGAGTGTGTCACCTGTTTTCTCCTGGCTTTCCAGTGAAACAGGGAGTGGCTGCAGTTACTTCAGCATGTTTTTGCCGTTTGCTGTGCCGTGCCGCCTGCGGTGAGCAAAGCCTTGTCTGCAGAGCAAAGTGAATTGTCTAGCAGAGTCAAGCAACTCAACAACTACAACAAAACATTGAATTTTGGTGGTTTTTTTTTAACATCTTAATTTTTACTTAAACAGTGTCCCCTCTCTTACCTTTGGATTCAATAGTTGTTGACAGTATACTATTAAGGTCTCCTAAGGCAGGTGGAGTGGGGCAGGAGCCAACAACCGAGGGGAAAAACCAACACAAACAACAAGCACCCAACAGTCTGTTGCCCCAGGAACTGAAGGCTCCAGCAATGAAATGGAAATCTTGTCCATCTACATGGAGAAGGACACGCACAAGTCAGGGCAAAATTATGCTGGAGAGGCCTGAGTCTGAAAGTAAAGAATTTGGACTGCCTCGGAATCATGACGGAAAACCAGGGTGCAGAGCAGGTCCTGGCCATGGTTTGAGTCCCCAATCTCTGGCCCTCACTTGGAGGTAGGGGACTCTGTGCCTTCTGAAAAGAAGCGGTCTCTCACCAGAGAGAAAACTAGTCCAGGCTTCCAGGCGTCCAGAGAATGGGCCTGCCTGATCCCATTCACCCGCTTCAGGTGCTGAACCAGACAGGTCCCTTTGGGCTATGGAAGGGAGCCAGGGTAGCCACGTCTCGATGGCCTGAGACGTGGTAGAACCCAGTGTCTGGAAACAAATCCATAATCACCTATACTACCACTTTCACTTTAAGAAAGCAATGTAGAAATATTTCCGAGGACCACAGAACGGATTACCGGGAGAAGACAGGGAGAGGCCTTGCTTTCAGAGCCTGTATCATGGAAGAGACTCCATATTGGGAAGAGGTGGGCTCTGGTTTGAGGCTGTTGGTCTGGGAAAGCTGAGTGATCCTGGCTCAAACAGAGCATCCCGTGGGTCGGTTAGGGATTACGTATTGGGATTTCTGCATCCGTTATTAATACATTGGTCGTTTGGAGCCAATTGCCTTACACAGGCCATTGCTCCCCGGGCTTGTCGCTGGAGGGCATGAGCAAATCTGACTGAAGGTTAACAGTAGGCTGACTCCTCAGCCTGGGGATTGTAGATACCAAGCTGGTTTCCTGGGGAGGCTGCTGCAGACTGTGGGTCAGAGTTTTGTTTTTATGTATGGTCTGCCTACCATTTGTATATGAATTTCTCGTCAGAGACTAAAGCAGAGAGGGGATGTGGTTCCAGGACAACTCAGCCTGAAAAGCACCTGGAAAGAAAACATTTTGATTAAACAAAGACAAAGACTTGGTCCAGCAACAAATTAGCCTGCACGGCTGGAGCAAACCCAAGTGGGAGGGCCTTGGGAGATAGCTCACACCCTTCCTTGGGAAGACTCTGGAGCAATATTGCGCCCACGTGTTCTAAACCCTTACCATAGAATCTGTGCCCACTGAGATCGGTGCCACAACTACAGTGCCTGAAATAAGAGTGCCAAGGGTAAGAAAGAAAGCAGAAGTGCCCAGAGGACAGAGCAGGTGAGTTGAGACCAGGAAGGCCCAGCCCCTCACTCCATCTGTCATTCACTGAGCTCGGTCACAGGACTGGAGGTGGCAATGATTTAAGACATGGAGGTAGAGATGGATCACAGTGGGGAGAAAGCCTAGATCCGCACACATCTTCCTTCCCTGGGAGCTAGGGGATCCCGCGTGAAACTGAGACTCAAGCTCACCCTCAACGGTGTTCCTCTCCAGGAGTACTTTCGACTTCAGGCAGATACTACACAAGGAAAACTCCATCTGTCGAACTACATATGGGCCAATGAGTCCAGAGCTAGAAGATACACACATATGAGTCTGGGAAGTTGGGTTGGAATATTCAATGACTGTACGACACCTAAAATTTCCTACCTCATGTATTCTTCCAAAATTCATCCTAAAAAGCCACTGGCTCACTGACCTCATTGGGCTTCAGCAGTAAGTATACTCTTAACTAATCGCAAACCCCCATAGCTGCTCTTCTGGAATTTAAAGGGCTTGTTTATTATATGAAAATACATCACCTGTTCTTGACAGGTTATAAATACAATCTTTTTTAAGGTCTTGGGTTCAAATACAAAATAAATAGAAGTTCAATAGAAAATAAATAGATATATTAATGAATAACTATAGCTATCATCAGAAAAGACATCACAGAAAATTTTACAAAACTAACCGTGTGAAGTAATATTGGGGACATACAAAGGCATCCACATAAGGAAACCAATAATACGTAAATAAGTAAATAATATACATTGTGACCAGCACTAAATTATATGACAAAGAGGTGGTGCTTTGAGGCCATATCTTTCTTCACCATACTGAGGACAGAAACCCTTGGGTAGCAACGTTCTCCGCAGCACCATCACCTTCATCTATATCATCTCCTCCATCCATCTCAGAAGAATGCCTAGTTCCCCCAACGCCTTTACCACTGCTGCCCAAAGCTCAAGCTGAAGGAAGAGAAGATGCATGCTGTCAGAGATACAAAAGTGACATTTATTTGCCCAGGGACAATCCTCTCTCCTGCTGTCAGGCCAGCTGGGATAATGACAAGACCATTCTTTTCAAGATGAGGAGACTGAAAGAGGTGACAGTATATCAAGTTTTCACAGCACAAAGGAAGATTACTGAGCTCACTACCCCGGTCTTAATACAGCAAATGGAGGCTCAGAGATAATTTGGCCCACACAGACCATAATAAGGCTGTTTTCCTCAAGAATTGTATATGTATGTCTCTGTGCATGTCTGTGTGTGTGTTCCCTATTGTATATACTTAGATCTAATAAATATTGACTTGTCGGGCACTGGACCAGAAGTGAATGGCACAGTCCTTGCCTGTAAGGAATTCTTGGTTAAGGAAGGGAGAGAGGCAGGGACAGTAACTGAAATGCGGTATGATGAATACATGATAGGAGGCCCCACAGCATGGCAAGAGGTAGCCAACTCTGGCAGGTGATGCGTAGGCTGACTCCTGAAGGAGGAGGACGGAGAAGAGGAGGAGGATGGAGAAGGGGAGGAGGACGGAGAAGAGGAGGAGGATGGAGAGGAGGAGGAGGACTGAGAAGAGGAGGAGGACGGAGAAGGGGAGGACAGAGAAGGGGAGGAGGACGGAGAAGGGGAGGAGGACGGAGAAGGGGAGGAAGAAGAAATCAGAGAGGATTGACTCAGGATTTCTTGGCAGACGTGTAAAGGTATCAGTGTGAGGAACATCCACGGGCATGGATGGCATTGCTCGCGAGTGCATTTGAAGGTGTACATTGCGTGCATCTTGGAAAACTACTTTCTCGTTGATGCCCCTTGGAAGATCTAGGCATCTCTGGAGAGACATTCTCTCTTCACTGGCCGGGCATCATGTAGAGAAAGCATCCTTCTAGCGGCTGGGATGGTCCCTGGGACCATAGAGAACTACTAACCTGATTTTACCACCAGGAATATATGCTCCCCACCTATCCATAGTCTCGCTTCCAAAAGCACGCCTGCCACAATCCCTACAAAAACAGTACATACCTCTGTGAAGTGATTCAGAATGTGGTTGTATTTCTTCATCGCTTCCTCGCCACAATGGCATGCCATACGGGAATGCTGAAAAAATCCCCAAAGAATGGTAAGCTGTATTTTCACCTTTAGTTCACATGGCCTTTGCCTGCATGTGTGTCTGTGAGCCTCATTCATGCAGTGCCAGTGGAGGCCAGAAGAGGGGGCCTGAACTCCACAGAGAGTTGTAAGCCACCATGTGGTTGCTGGGAATCCAATTCCAATCCTCTGCAAGAGCAGCCAGTGCTCTTATCTGTTGAGCCACCTCTCTGGCTCTAAGTTTTATTTTGCAATTTTTCTTCCCTGCCCTTGCTAGGCATAAGCACAGAATTCTGTTTTGCCTATACTCCTGTGAATGGTCATTTCTGCAGGAAAAGTCTCTTCATGCCTCATCATTTGGGATCATGTAACTGACCATCAGACAGGCAAAGAAGGCAGCCTTTCATCCACAGATATGGAGCTCACTGAGTCTTCTTAGAGTCAGTGCTGAAGGAGTTCCTAGTTCCTGTGCCCCACTGGCTTCCTCCCCGAGCTCCTGTCTAGGAGGCTCCAGAGCAAACCCAAGCCCTTATAGAAAGAATGCAATTCTAAAGTCCTGTCACAACCCAAGATCAAGTCTAATAGCCTACAACCACCTGAGCACAAGATGCCCTAATAAAGTTGTAGAATGCATTATCATAGGGGGGAAAATCTAGTTTCATGGATTCTGAATAATAACTTAAGCATCAAACAGCCAGCATTTTATATTAATGCAAACCTTTAGAGATGCTTTTTGCATGGAGCATCTATTCAATAAAACAGGGAATTTCTGAATAGTTACATGTTCAACACCTTTTTCGTTTGTTTGCTTGTTTGTTTGGTTGGTTGGTTGGTTGGTTGGGTTTGGTTTGGTGTTTTGTTTTGTAATGTTGAACTCAAGTTCTCTGCCCAGTCAATGAAATAGGAAAAAGAGCTTGGTTGCTAAGTGGTTCAAACTATGTACCCAGACCTTTACTCACACAGACGGAGAGGTCCTTCTTGATGATAAGAAAAGAATTGGCAAGGCTGCTGGTCTTTCGGAGGATATGATAGTCAGGGGTCCGATAGAATTTGAATACCCTGTCCAGATAGAATCTCACTAAGTGGCGGAGGAAACAGCACCTATCCAGAGGCTGCAAATAACATATGACAAGTGAATTAATGAGAAGAGGGTACGACAAGACCGGGCCTGATTCAGAAGCTCTGGCTTTGCCCTCCCGAAGTTGCCCCAGATCATGTCCATACTTTTATGTCTTGCAAAGACTCAGTCGTCCTTAAGATTCTGACATCTGTGTTTTCATCTTCGGCTTGCTAAAGAGTGAGAAAGGACAAGAAAAGACAGGTCATTGACTGTTGCCAGAGTTTTAGATATCAAAACCTTTAGTCTCTTCCCCACTAGGGCCCAATGAGAGGCTTTTTAAAACTATTAAGTACAGGCAACTCTTGGAAGTACACTGTCCAGGACTGGAATCTCTCTCCATCTGGCCTGCTTCCATTAACGCGCTATCAGAGATACCCAGAGAAGACAGACAGACAAAGGGGAAAGAAAATGGACAAACAGGAAAGCTGGATCTCTCCTTTACGTACCACACTATCCCGGATCTCAGAAAATTCCTTCTGTATTGCCTGGAGGTTTACAGCGATCACACAGCGTCCCAAATGGAGAGGCTCGAGCCCGGTCAAAGGAGTCCAAAGGAGAAACCCCACCACGGAGAACAGACCAAAGGCAAAAACGAAACCTTTCATCTTACGCCTCGCTCCTGGAAAGCAGAGGTGGGAATTCAGAGAGATCAGAACTTTTAGTTTCTCTTGTCAAGCCAACAAGAAGAAGCCAGTACCCCGTGTCCTCTGGGTGGGGACTAGACAGCCTTCCCTGGCTGCACGCGGCGCTATGCGCTCACACAACTGACTAAGGAAAAGTTGCCTCAAACAGAAGCCTCCCGGGACCTTCAAGTCTGGGTGCTGGGTAGTACCACCGGTCATGGTCCCTTTATTGTGTCACCTTCCCTGTTCCACAGCCATTGCCAGCAGGGACGGCCTGGAGCGGCAAACACTTGCCGTGAAGGGACAGGGGGAGGGTGACATCTCAGGAGAAATGTCCAAACTTGTTTGAGGGAACTGACATAGACACTCTCCCCTTCTAGAAAGCCGCTGCAACACCTTCTGTCAGACCTTACCTTAGACCTACAGAGGAAAAGAGTTTCACACAAGCTGTGACCATGCCACCAAAAATACCCAGGGGAAAACTGTCTAGATCTTATAGACACCCACAGGGCAGATGAGCCTGACTCTGTCTGGCACTGGTCTGAGATAGAGTGCTTAATTGAGCATAAAAGGCTTCATTGCAGCCCTGAAGCCAAAATCCAAGTCAGTTATTTCATAACAGCCACACCGCCCTGGTGAAAGGCGAAAACTGATGGGCACCTGACAGGGCCCCGCTTCAGTCTCCTTTTGGAGGCTACTGGGGCTCCACAGCGCCCTCTGCAGGGAAGATGTAGTGGGACAGGCCCAGGGTGGACCCAGTAAGGATGTGGTTTTTTCTCCGGCCTGAGGCCGAGAGAATGAGCCCCACCGAAAAGCAGAAACACATTTGAAGCAGCTGTGTGTTCGTGGGGTGAGGCTACTCAGTGAAGAAGACGATGCTTACTGAGTCTTAAGATAAAATTAGAAGAGCCTGGGATAAGGAAAGCAAGGCTCTGGCCTCCACCACAAAACGACTGCACACTATCGACATTCCTCTTGAAATACCATTCTCTGTCAACTCCCGGCAAGTGTCTGCTGCTCCAGGCCCTCCTGCTGGATTGGGACAGAATGTTTTTTTGTTTGTTTGTTTGTTTTTCTAGACAGGGTTTCTCTGTATTGCTTTGGAGCCTGTCCTGGAACTCGCTCTGTAGAGCAGACTGTTCTCGAACTCACAGAGATCCGCCTGCCTCTGCCTCCCGAGTGCTGGGATTAAAGGCGTGTGCCACCACCGCCTGGCTGGGATAGAATATTTTAATGCAACATCAAACAAGAAATTTTCTGTGGCAAACAATATCAAGGCCTTAAATAGTAACAGAATTTGACAGTGTCATGCCAAGCCATTAAAATAGGAGACACAGACATGCATTGTCAAAATTTTTGTAAGTTTTTTCCAAAGTATATGATAAATATATGATTGATGGGTGTTCTCCCTCAAACAATTCAGGTAAAAGTATAAAAAAATCTGGGAAGTCTAAGTAAAGTATTTGAACTTTAGGAGTTGCTGGGGGACTGGGGATGACTCAGTCAGTAAATTGGTTGTCACACAGACATGAGGACCGGCATTTACGGCACCCCCCCTCCCCAGCATGTGAGAATGGCTGGAACACACCTGTAGTCCCAGGGCTGGAATGGCACAGTCAGGGAGTCCACTAGCCTCGCCAAATCACTAAGTTCATGTCCCAGTAAGAGACCATGTCTCACAAACAAGATGAAAGGCTACTGAGGAAGGATCCTCAAGGGTCCTCACTCCTAGACACACACACACACACACACACACACACACACACACACACGGACACACGGACACACGGACACGGACAAGGACACGGACACAGACACACAACTCCTGCCACACACATACACACATGATGCTCCACGTACACTTACACACGAATACACAACCCCTACCACACACACACACACACACACACACACACACACACACATGCATACACGATTCGCATGCACTAACTGATAAAATTTTGGTATGTGGTAAGACTGGAATGTTGCAGGCCTAGAAGCTAGTTTTCCTATCCTGGGCTAATTCTAACCCCCCAGAACTGTGATTCCCATCTTGGCCTAACAGAAACCTTTTACCTGTCATACTGTGCCTGCCCCTTTGGTGTACCCACCAAGGTATTTTAAACTTGCCTTGGCTTATGACTTCCTTTTTTTCTGTAAAAACCGTAAAAACTTTGTGAAATGCTCCCACGTTGCGGCATGAAATTTGGGGTAACCTAAATCTGTGTTCCCAGGGCACAGTCCAGAATAAATTCTCCTTTTCCTGTAAGATGAGTGGTTTTTAATGCCGACAATTACAGAGCCATGATGTGGTGGTACTCTGAGAATGATCCACTTTTCACCAAAGGGATCGCCTGACCGGAAGCCAGGTACCCACATGGACCCTGTGAGCTCAGGCCATCTGTTGTTACTTCCCCAGGAGAGCTGTTGGTGAGTTCTGTCCACAGCCCATTATGCTTATTCTGAGCTAGTAAATTGTCCTAGTTTGATAGACATCTTGCAATTCCTTTGGGGTTCGAACAACCTTTCACAGAGTCACATATCAGATATCATACTCATTAGGTATTTGCATTATGACTCATAACAGTAGCAAAATTACAGTTATGAGGTAACAACGAAACAACGGGGGGGGGTCATTGCAACGTGAGGAACTGCATTAAAGAGTAGAAACGTTACGGAGGTTGAACCACTGCTTCAAATTTACCTAGTTTGTTTGCTGTAGAAGAATTTGGTCTCAACATTTGGTTTAGTTTTGTGTGTTTGCTTGCTTTTGGGTCTCTAAAGTCATCTAGACTTTGTTTGCCTTTGGAACTTTCAAAGCGTCCTGGTTTTTATTTCGTTTGCCTTAGTTTTCCTTGTCTTTGAAATGCTTTGGTTCATTATCATTTGGGTTTTTGTCTCCTTACTCTCCTTAAACATAATGCTGGGTGGTTTTTGCTGACTCTCCCGTGACCTTGCCAAGGCCAAGCTTTTAGCCTAGGAATTTCAGAGGTACCTGTTCCCTCCCACCCAGAAGTGTGGCGGTGTCAAAGGGAACATTCCATGGCAGGCAATAGCCTCCCTCCATAGGGAAAATTAACAAACATTCTTGGGCAGACACATGAAGACGCACCCTTGGGTTTGCATAACCACACAGGATAACGCCAAGATCCAGCGGGAGAAGTGTAAAACTGAGAAAGTCATCCCCAAAACAGCACATAAAACTGACTCAAAACACTTATCTGCTAGCTAGTATAGACAGACAGGCAAGTTTTCAGGAGAAAAGAAAAAATACATACATACATACATACATACATACATACATACATACATACATAATCTCTCTGGAGAAAGAGAGGGGGCTGGAAGTGTTTTAACAAATTATGCCCACTTCAGTTCTCCTTTTCTGTAAATTCTCTCTCTCTTTTTTTTTTATTATGCAATAAAGTTACTTTTTTGGCATGCCCAATGAAAATGCATATGCAGTTTCACAAACGTAAGTGTTGTGATCTTACATTAAGGCCTGATGGGTAATTGCCCTAACCCTTGAGATATACAAAATTCTTTAGTCCAAAGACAAGGAGAATAGCTTCTAGATGTATTTTGTATATATAGGATTTTAAGATTTGTTTAACCACTACTGCCTCTTTAAAAACAAACAAACAAACAAACAGGTTTTTCAAGATCCTTATTTTAGCCAGGCCATGTCAGAGAAAACCTTAAATATTGTTTAATTGTCATTTTTAAAACCCACTTTCTTGGTTCTGTGTAACTATAGAGCATCATGAACATGGAATTTAGGTCACCAACTCTAATTAAAATGGCTCCAGAATAAAGACTCTCTTATTCCTCTTAAAATGATGACTATGTGTGGTCTTATTTGTATCAACTCAATAGTAAATTTATCAGACCAGCTTCAGTTAAACCGTTCCAAGGGCTATGCTACCATTGACTACCTGATAAAAAGGTGACAGTGAAACCTCCTGGTCCCCTGATGAACTTCATCTTCCTTGAAAGTGCTCCTTTGGACATGACCCTCAACATATCTGGGTAAATGATGGGGTGGACCTGGGGCTCGTGCCCAGAATCATTTGAGAAGGTCTCTTACCTGAGCAGGAAGGCTGCTACTTCTGGTCTCCTAGGAGTCTGTCTCAGGCTCTCCCAGTAACTTATATGTATGCCACATGAAGGAAATGGGTGGCGGAGGTGAGGGTTGGAAAACCCTTGGGACTTGTCTAGCAGCACCCCATTTCCTCAAGTCCCAAGGTGCTTCTCTGCAGCCAGGCTCAAGCCAACACCTTCCTCAACAACCCCTGCCTGAGGGGATGGCTGGCTGTAGCTATGCATAAGGGAAGTGACTCCCCCTGGTTGGGTGTTCCCTCTGAGCAAAGGTAGATGCACAGAAAGCAGAATATTGAACCAGAATGGAATTCCCTGCAGTACCTCCGCCCTCTCCCCTAAACTCAGCCTTCCCCTTCCCCTCTCTTTTTGGCGACACTATGCAAGTCCAGAGGTGACTTGCATAGGTTTAGAATCTGATAAAGGAAAACCAGGAGTCACAAGGATTGCCCAGAGAGTTTAGCACATATCTTTTATTGTAAATGGGGTTTCTGGTTCCTAGAGAATTGGAGGATTATAGCAGGAAAGGGAGGGGAAATGCCTTAAGCAAATGCTGCTAATTATGTTGGAATTCTTGATTCACAACTGGGAGAGACTCCAGCCAGGCTGAGGGGCTTCTTTTTCTTTTTATAGCCATAGTTTTTCCTGTCTTTCTATCACGGCAACTTGGGAAAACGGGTGTCAAAACTGGCTGAGAGCATCTAATCAGAGCATGAAACAAAGCCATGTTTCGAAGCACGCACGCCACAGCAAGAAGGAAACCTAGCGATTCCTTCTACCACACTGGGTCCCGAGATCCGCAATCAGGGCTTTCCTGGTCCTGGTTACAACTGCTGACAACTGCACTTCCTGTCCAGTTGCATCATTTTGCCAGGAAACACACGTGCCTCGGGGTCTGGAGGAACAATCCTAGGTCACAGGATGCCCGAGCAGGTAAAAGCCTCTGCCACTCCCTTGCCCACGTGCTGGGAATTTTGTTGCAGACTCTCCGGGACCCAGGCAGGGCGGGGATGAATAAAGCAGCTAACTCTGTCAGAAGTACACTTTCACTTCCCTGTCCTCCCCCCCCACCGCCAAAATGAGTGACGTCATTTCCCCTTCCTGCATCGTTATGTCATGCCGCATTCCACCCAGTTCAATTCACTGCCTCCCTTTCTACGTGCACAAATCCTCCTTCTGACATCACTAAGTTCCCAGAGTTGGCTAAGCCCTCACACAACTCTACCTGCAGGCTGTGAGACTTTCGTCAGGGCCCTCCCTTAGGCTCGAGTCAAGTACAAGAATCCAGGAGAAATTTGAATTTAGTTTCCTCTCCGGGAAGACTGGGGATTCACACAATTGTTTTCCTTTTAATTTCATAAATGAGCAGGGAAAATCCCCAACGGGCAGTCATTGGGGCTGGATCATGCTAAAATGGGCAAGAAAGGGGTTTGGGGAGCTCATCCATCACCAAGTTCCTAACCTGGGAGAAGGTGGATGTGAAGAAACAACATCTCTGCATCAGCCTTCAATCAGACATGGCCATCTTCTCCGGGGACAGACAGCAAACACCAGTCACCACAGTGCTGGCAGGACAGATAACTTTGTCCCTGATAGATCCATGAAAATGCCTGCAGATATCTCAAAAGAGCATAGTGTTTCCCAATGCTGCTAAGTTGTGTTCGTGCTATGAACAAAGGAGGAACCTTATTTTTATATTCCCATAGCTGCGTTTTAATGTTATGAGTTACTTATCTCCTGTGTCTATTTAGAAACATTATTCTGAGTAGAATTCATGCCATAAATACAGAGTCATTTCTTAACTCTGTGTGAAGTTTCACGACACACAGAGTTAAGAACACTTGTTTAGCAGTAGAGGCATAGACACCAAGGTATATATTGTGACATACCTCCCCGGATACATTTATTTTCACAAACATTGATTTATTTATTTGTTTGTTTGTTTATTACACCTATTCCATTGCATATGTATCACGTTCTCATTATCCATCCATGTACTGATGGACATCTGGGCTGGCTGTGTTTTCTTGATATCACAAATAGAGCATGTCTGTGTGGTAGGGTATAGAATCCTCTGTGTCTATGTCCCAAGTGTTAGTTACAGCTGGGTTATACGCCGGTTCTGTTTTTAAGTCTTGAGAGGTCTCTATATAGTTTCCATATTGGTTATACAAATTTTCACTTCTATGAGCAGTGAATAAGGAGTATTCTTTCCCCTGAGTCTTTGAAAGCATTTGCTGTCAGATTTCTTGATAGCCATTCTGGCTGAGGTAAAGTCGTATGTTGTTGTCTAGGGTTTCAGGAATAAATTCCTTTCTCTACTAAATTAAAGACTAAAAAGACAAGAAAAGCAGAAGTTTCAGCACTCTGTCAGATTTTATTGAAAACAAATAATACACATAAGGAGGGAGAGAAGGAGGGAGGGAGTAAAGGAGGGAGGGATGAAGGGGGAGGGAGGGATGAAGGGGGAGGGATGGATGAAGGGGGAGGGAGGGATGAAGGGGGGAGGGAGGGATGAAGGAGGAGGGAGGGATGAAGGGGAGGGAGGAATGAAGGGGGGAGGGAGGGATGAAGGGGGAGGGAGGGGTGAAGGGTGAGGGGGAAGGGAGGGAGGGAGGGAGGGAGGGAGGGAGGGAGGGAGGGAGGGAGGGAGGGAGGGAGGGAGGGAGGGAGGGAGGGAGAGAAACACAAGAGAGAAAAGTTCTCAGCTATGAAGGGAGATTCACAGAGTGGAGTCTGTTCAGAAAAAATGGTGGTGGTTTTTTTGTTTGCTTGTGTATATGTTTTGGAGTGAGATGAGGTCTTTCTTCCTTGACATTGGCTTGTTTGGATAATTCAGAACAAAGGCAAGGAAGACAGTTGGTTCCCACCCCAGACTCACTTCAATAGATCTGAAAGTCCCTGGGCAGGGTGGAAGGTGGAGTCCTGGTCAGGGGAGGGAGTCAGCATCTTAAAGCTTTAAGTGAAAGGTCCATTAAAGAGCCCAGCGCTTCCTTCTGTCTGTCTGCCTAGCAGGACTATGAATCTACTCCTCTCAAAGCAGTCTCAGCTCATACCACAGCTCAATGCCACTCCCAGTCCTCATCAGAGAAGCTTCTTTGTGCAGGGGACAGTAGTGACCTCATAATTTTACAACTGGCCCAAGTGCAGAGAATACATGGTATGCTAGTCTGCAAGTGAGACCTTCCTATTATACTCCCTCCATCCCAAGGCATAGGATTCATCTCAAAAGGGGAGGCAGAAGGATTGTAAAAGTCAGAGGTTGTAGAGATCTGCTACAAAGCAGTGATGTTTTCCAAACACGACAGGGCTACTACATACAAACTCACAATGGCTGTGACTATATACGCATAAGACTTCCCCAAGCCGGTCAAAACTCCAGGATGGATGGGGAGAGGCTCATAAAGCCTATCTTAGTTAGGATTCTGTTGATGTGTGAGACACCATGACCACGGCATCTCTTACAAAGGAAAACATTTAATTGGGGCTGGCTTGCAAGTTCAGAGGTTTAGCCCGTTGTCGTCATAATGGGAAGCACAGTGACATGCAGGCAGGCATGCAGGTGCTGGGGAAGGAGTTGAGAGTTCTACATCCAGATCCACAGGCAGCAGGGCCTGTCCTGAGCTTCTGAAAGCTCAAAGCCCACGCCTATCAACGCACTTCCTCCTACAAGGCCACACCTCCTAACAATGCCACCCCCTGTGGGCTTATACACTGAAACTACCTTAGATGCTGAGAGAGTAGCATCCGACCTCTTCAGCGATGGAGCCCTACGTAGGTTGCCCGTGCTCCAGTAGACGGCCCCTGAGCATACAGGCAGAACTAGCTGGACTCAGTGGCTTTGGGATTGAGATGATGGGAGAGGAGGACCTGGGGATGAATTTGACTGAAACACATTGTACACATGTGTAGGAGGCACAGAGGTCCTTGTGCTCACAGATAAGCACTGGGGGACCCGGATGTTAAATACACAGTGCTGTCTCTTCAAGGGGAAAGACATATAATTTGTTTTCCGCACAGAAGGCCAGAAGTGGATGTGGTTAATAGCCTGATGTCCTTTGCACTATCTGTGTGGCTGCGACCACACAGGATCCTCCCCAAGGCGCTTACCACGAGCTTGTTTTTCTCAGTCTATAGAACCCATCTGATATCACATGACCTACAAAGAGTTTCAACTTAGTCGTGCCTTGGTTTTGTTGCACACACTTGACTGAGTTATTTATCACCAGGAAGATTTTTCACCAAATTGCGGTGTGCTCAAATATGCCTAAAACCAACTGCCCAGCACCAGTTTCCCAAAGTTTGGACCTACACCAGCCACTAAATCATGCTGAACCAGACGGCCTTCTTGCCTCCCATGGGTCATCGCTCTGAAGGCCAGAATGGTTGCGGAGACATGCACGCATGTGGGTATAAAATTCTCAAAACAATAAATACAAGCATACTTAAAAGAGAACGCATAGGCCTAGCTCCTGAATTACTCTGGCTTCTGTTTGACTTCATGCTCCTATTGTGTTCCCTCTGTTGTGACAACTCCTGCTGTGTAGTCCTTATCAGGGCCCAGACAGTTAAACCCATGTCCTAGATCCTCTAAGATTATGAGCAATAAACTTGTTTTTATTGACAAAATTACCCAGCCTCGATATTTTGTTACAGCCATGAAAAATGTATTCATATACTGATCGAGAACCCTTTTCTCCTCTTTTTTTTTTTTTTTTTTGAAACCTACATACATTTTATCCCCATCTAGGATTAAGCCTCCCCATGTGTTTGAGGCCCATTTTATTTCCACAGGTGAGTCTTTCATGAATCACAAGACAATCCGTTCTCACGGGGAAAGCACGGTTTATTCATAAATGTCAGTCAGTACAATATGCACTACAGCATACCATGTGGTAGGTACACAGCATAGGCCTGGGGAAACCACTTCATAATAAATAAGAGGGGCTGTCTGTTCCTCCTGTGACAGCATCCGGGATCTCTCAACAGCCACAGGTTGCTATAAATACCATAGCTGCCAACTCGGCTTTTTTCAGGTGAGATCAGAGAGCTGAGACCTCAGCCGGCAGCTGAGATCTACTCAAACCCGGATTTTTTTTCCAGTGAGGCCCCAGCCCAGAAGAGAGGGTCCCTTCCACATCAGCAATTTCCAAGAAAAGACCCTCAC
Source organism: Cricetiscus sungorus (assembly GCA_030556225.1). Taxonomy (NCBI): domain Eukaryota; kingdom Metazoa; phylum Chordata; class Mammalia; order Rodentia; family Cricetidae; genus Cricetiscus; species Cricetiscus sungorus. Next base: position 9,768,863 of record JANBXA010000367.1, on the reverse strand, counting down.
TTTAGATAAGGATGGGGCTTTCCACATCTCTCTAGTCTTCAAAGCTAGGTGTTGACCATGGGGTGGGGGGGGGGGGGGGGAATGGGGAGGGATGGAGAGCTCACAGTGGATTGTGTATCCCTAGGTAATCAGACAAGGCACTTAGTGTCAATCTGCAGAAGTCTCTCGATGATTCTCATCAATCCAGGTTAAAAAGATGTCTAGCTCTGCTAGAGACTTAAGGGCAGCCGATGAGACCTCCAGCTAAAACAAACAAACAAGCAAATAAATAATTGGAAGGACATCACGAGGCCCTATCTGACTACACTGAAGCCTGTATATTAGAGTCCCCATATTCTGAGCCCTATGCAGTTCCTCTTTTTATTTATTATCAAACCTTTTGTAATAGCACGCAGAATCGAAACTTATTTCCTCACAGCTTAGCATGCCCCCACCAACATACACACACAAACAAGCGGTTTAAATCATCTTCACAGGAAATGTTGGCCTTGCCAGCCAGGCCATCTCAGTGTTTTTGCTTCATGAGAAGCCTTATGCTCTTAAGTACTCTCCAGTGAGTAAGGAGAGTTTGCGGCCCCGCTGACGTCCATCCAAGCACTGAGACCCCCAAAGAGTGTGTATCCAAACGTCCATGGTCAGCAACAGAATCAGTGCTAGAATGTAAGCCCTGACTTAGTCCACATCCTTCTATTCTAAAAGGAGATGGTAGGAGCTAAAAACACATCCTATGGAGCCATTCAGTGGGGGACCATGTCCTAGCTCTACCAAGGAGCTGCCGTATACACTTAGTGAGCTCTCACAACGTGTTTGCGCCTCCATTCCCTAGTCTATCTAAAACAGTTTCTACGCGGAGCCTTGCTGTGAAGAGTCAATGCGGCAACATTTAGAGGTCTCGGAAGAATATCTGGCTCACGGTACAAATCACTTGACTCTTCGCTCTCCCTCCAGCATCACTCAAAGCCTGTCCCCCAAAAAAGCCGAGCTGCAAAAATGGTCCTAACCTCTTCGCTCTTCAATGCCCTGGCATCATTTGACAGTGTACAGAACTACTGTACTTTAATCAGATCTGCAGCTACACACCCTGGTAACTGTTTCTGCATCAACACCCATGTAAGAAGTACCGAGTGCACTAGGCAGGATGCTGAGGGCTGGGTCCTGACCACAAGAACACTGTATGCCTTGTGTTCCGTGGGTAACAGCCTCAGACTCACCGGGAGCCATTGGTCCTTCCGTGTGATCGTATTGTATGTAGGCCAGGCCCAAGTGAAGGTGTAAAAAAAAAAAAAAAAAAAAAACAGTGGAAAGAGGGTGGAGAAAAGGACCAGGGAATTACCCAACGACCTGCAACATTCTGCAGGCATCCGCTTGGGTGAGCCCTCAATGAAGACTGGTGGGAAAAATAAATGATTTTGCCTGGAGAGAAGGCTGAAATACGGTGCTCTCTCGACCATCTCATGTTCCGTCTTCTCTATTCTCTCCCCGGACCCACCTGATCGTAGTTGTCATGGACGGTTCTGGTTGCATTGGTGGCTTCCTCACTACAGTGACACTGATTATGCTTCTGCTGGGACACAATGAGGGCAGTACTCATTAGAGGACTGTTCCACAACCTCCTCGCTTCATGCCTCCCTCCCGAAGGCCCCTCCTCCCGACAGGCCCCGCCTCCCGATAGGCCCCTCCTCCCGACAGGCCTCCCTCCCTAGGTCAGGTGACAAAGCTTAGGAAAGAACAGCTGAGAGGCACTAGGGTCTGCTTGTGGAGAAAATCTGCATTTCACCCTGGCTTCAGGAGATCAAACACCCTGGCTTCAGGACATCCAACACCAGGTCTACCTTGTAGATGCTGAATGCAACGCCCTACAAGGTTAACTAGCTGAGAAAATACATCTGTTTGATTCCGTGTTTGTAGGTTTTAAAGCCGGGCAGGAGCCATTACCCTTCCTAATAGTGTTTTGAGTCTGAGACAAAGAGGGAAGCCATGTCACACAGGCACTCATCAGCAGCCGTTAGGCTGGAGCCTATGGTTTCCCTTAGCCTGGGTTTTGGTTGGCAGTTTCTACTCTTGTCTCTGTTTGATTTTAACAAGCGACTTCAAACTTACTACGATGTCCCAGACATGTCTTAGTGTGGAAATTCCCAAGGGTCAGAAACAGAAAGTCCAGAGGTGTGCTTATGGTCAGAACGCAATCCCTGGCAAGTCCCTCTTACACTGTGGCATCAGCTGGTTACTCCATGAGGAGGAGTCGGCAGGTGCCTGAGGCTGGCAAAACCATTGCAAAGTCTCAAAAGACACAGAAGTGAATGACAGGACAAGAAATGCCCTGATGTCCCAAGTCCCAGCCTGGTTCTGGATAGATGGGCACAGATGCTTGGAACTGGGACCCCCTGACTCACACACTGCTCCAGAGTTTTGAGCATATAGAGGAAGGAGTTGGCGAAGCCGCTGATTTGCCTCATGACCTCATGGCTTGTCTCCCGGTGGTCCTTGAACACCCTGTCTCTGTAGAAGGCCAGGAGGTGACTGGTCACACAGCACACGTCTACAGGCTACAGACACAAATTAGAGCATGCATTAGAGACCCTCTGCTCTTAGCACTCTGAAGAGACAGTACAAGAAGTAACCAAACACTCTTTTCTAGAATTCTTCCGCACCTCCCGCAGTCAAGCCTCCTACAGCCAGGAGATATATTCACAAAGAATAGGGCTTGGAATCCCATCACGGGCAAGGATTCTCACACAGCATCCCCAGCACAATATCAGAAATTCTCAAATCCCTCCGAGAACAGATGCCTCCTTTATGAGAGGGTTTGCAGCCCATAAGCCAAGGTTGTCAGCTCTGTAATCTTTCAGCCCACAACATCCTCGGCTTCTGGACAGCTCATATCATATCAAGTATGACCAATCTATTCATCCTGGCCATTGAGCTCTGAAACACACACACTACTGGGGGGGTCTCTCAAAGTTTGTTCCTTTAAACTGGAGGGGGGGGACTGAAATTTGCAAGCCTGGAGACTGGCAGCCACATCTGGGAATGTCAGAGGGCGGCAATGGAAAGCAGATGCCTCTAAGACAAGACACCAGATGCTCAAAACACAGCCCAGAGAAGCAACAGACAGGCCTTTTAGCAAGCTGAACTCTGCAGGCCTAAGGAAGTACCTTTGACCTCAGCCCCTAGCCTGGGGGCAGCTTTTCCTAGATAGTGGCAGACTAATTGCTCTCATTGGGCCCCTTAATCAGAAGAAAAGGTTACACACCTCTGTGTCACTAAAGACTGTGACATTGTATTAAAAAAAAAAAAAAAAAAAAAAAAAGAATTCACTGGAAGGAAGAAAAGGAGGGAGGGAGGGAAGAAGGGAGGGAGGGAGATGGGAGGGGGGAGGGAGGAAAGGAGGGAGGGAAAGAGGGAGGGAGGGAGGGAAGTTGGTTCAGAAGTTGAAGAATTTGTGGCTGAGGTTAAGAACCTGAGTTCTACCCTCAAAACCCATGACAGAAGGAAAGAACACCCAGATTCTCTCTCTCTCTCTCTCTCTCTCTCTCTCTCTCTCTCTCTCTCTCTCTCTCTCTCTCTCTCTCTTTCTCTCTCTCTCTCTCTCTCTCTCTCTCTCATGCACGCGCGCACACACACACACACACACACACACACACAGGCAGGCACACATACCCAAATAATAAGTAATTTTAAAACAGAAAAGAAATGGGGCGAAAGAGGGACATGAGAAAGAATAACAAAGATCCTAGCTCACTAGCCCCTTCCTTACTCTGCCTCAGCCTTTTCTCCAGCTCAGGAGGAGAAAGGATCTGGAAACAGAGGCATAAACTGAAAGGGGGTGTCCTGTTCCTGGCTTGGTCATTAACTTGTCATTCCCTCCCCCTTCGAAGTCTCAATTCCTCATAGATACATACTTTCAGTTTGTCATGTAAGAACTCAACAGCAGCAAAAATGTAGATCATATTTAGAGTAGAGCCCAGAGGCCGAAACAGTTCTTCCTTTTGTTTAACTTGCTTTGCTTTTTGAGACAGTGTCTTGATAAGCATCAATTGGAAATCACAAGAAAGAAAGCCTAACCTATGATTAAGATTCTACAAAGCGGACTGACTACTCAGAACTTCTGTGGCTATGGGGGGTTGAAGTCTCTTTGTCTGACCTGGCAACTGTGACTATCAGGAGAAACTTTTTGAAAAATACTACCAGACCACGAGTGTCCCCAAAGCTAAAAATGTCATCAGATAGCATCTGAGGCCTATAGCACACTCTCCACAATTTGCTACAACCTGCCTACCTTATGCTTCCTTATTGTTGGAACCCAGCAGTCTGCTGACCCCACCCCCTGATGATGGGCGGGACGCTCACAGCCATGTCTTCTCTACATCATGGCTTACCTGGCTGCTCAAGCTTTACCTGGCTGCCAGGGGACTCAGTTACCAAGTTTCCCTTTTAAAGCAAGCATGCGTGCCTCTCTCTCTCTTGCTCCTTCTCTCTCTCTCCCTTGCTCTCTTCCCCCCTCTCTCTCCTGCTTTCAGTTGGCCACCAGCTACCCCGTTTCTCTTCCCCTCTATCAATAAACTCCACGTGGGCACTGAGTCTCGTGTTTGTGTTTCTTAGGCAAGAATTATAGCAAAAAACAACACCCATCAATACGGTTTTAGATGCCTTTGTTTATGACTGTCCTTTGGCGTCTCACTGTACAGACACTGTACAGATTCTGCACTGCTTTGAAACACTGTTCCTAGCATAATCTAGATTCCAAGCTGTAGTTGCTTGTATTTGGCTATAGCGTAAACTATCACTTATTTCCTTTGAAATAACATGAGTTATAGCGTCTAGGACTCACAAAGTTGAACAGACTGGCTTCAGACTTGAAATGATGCTCCTGCCTCTGCCTCTCAAATGCTGGTGGTACAAGCACGTTCCCTCACACCCGGCTTAGAGATCACCCTAAACACACCTCACGGGCTCTTTTTGTAATGCAAAGAATCAGCTGGCAAGCTACCATCTGGTGGCAATGTTTCTGGAGAGTGGGGCTGGAATCCCTACTGGCCTTCCCATTCAGCTGCCACAGCAAAGCACATTCCCAGACTTTCTAGAATAATTCTGTGATAGAACTTCCATCCCAAAGGTGTCCTTGACCGCTCTGTTGTCCCTGTCAGAGAGCCGAGTCTCAGTCTGGTTCCAAGGGTAGCTGTTCCTCTGGGCCCCCTACCCTACTCTGTACATCCTTTGCATCCTAAACCTGCTTGCCTCAAAGCCTGGAGCATTAAGAGTGGCATGGGTAGTTCACCCCTTTAATCCCAGCACTTGGGAGGCAGAGGCAGGCGGATCTCTGTGAGTTCGAGACCAGCCTGGTCTACAGAGCGAGTTCTAGGACAACTTCCAAAGCAACCCTGTCTTTGGGGGTGGGAAAGCATACTGGGTAGGGATTTGTTTCTTAGCACAAAGTCATTAAAAAGCAGGCACAAACCAACTGGTACCTTAATGCTCTTCAGATTCTGCAATGCAGACAGGATGGTGATGTTTTGGAAGGTGTCTTTAGTTTGCTGTGGAGAGCAGGACAGACATCGATGAGAGAACTCCCCACTTCCCCAGGGTACCCCACAGGTAACAGGAAGGAGCTTGCCTTTCAGGCTAAGATGAAGGATAAGGGACCCCATTCCTTCAGACAAGCCATGCTCACCAAGGCTCTTTTGATTTCCGGGAAACTCTTCTCTGTAAGGTGCCTGTCCACAGAAATCAGACATCTCCTGAGGCTGTGGGTGTGCACTGAGCCAAGGACAAGCGCTATGCCCAGGAGCCAGTAAGAAACGCTCCATGCCTTCATGTCCTAGAGCAAAGATTGCAACCCGCTGTCCACCTAGATAGACAGCAGAGCAGAGAAAATCAAAACCTCCGCATGCTCCTCCTGGGGACCTCATAGCAGAAGCCTGATGGCCACCAAAAGAAGGCTCAGCCCTTGGCCTCGGGGCACTTGGAAGGTCTGAATGGACCGTGTGGTTTTCTTGAATTGATTGACTATGACCCTCTCACACCCCGCCCCCCAACTGCAATGTGTAACACCCTTGACTCTGACTCAACTCTTCGTCCACTGGGGTGAAAAGTCTTGTTTCCAGTGAACTGAATAAGGGGAGCAGATTAGGCAACAGAGCCGAGAAGCCATCGAAGCCCATTCACTGGCTTTCTGTGCCTGCCCCTGAAGGAAGCCGCACCTTTAATGAAAAGCCTAGTGTGTATCCACCTAAAATTGTGTTTGGAGCTGACTGCACGGCGATGTGTCACGCACCATTGTGTAGCCTGGGATCTGTCTTTGGCACCCTCCGAAGCAGCTCAAGCTACACAGAGAGACAACCTTTACGATAGCATGTGATCTGCCCTGCCCTCTGCCCACTGAGGGCTCCCATTTCCCTGCGTGTGTGCAGAGGCCAGCGAACGAGCAGAGGAGAGCCCCAAACACAGTGAGCTAGCTGGGGAGCCACAGTGCACCGCTTCTCTAGACTGCCTCTGTGGTTCTAGGAGACTGTAAGTATGAACAGGTTACATGAATGGAAGCCACACTGCCCCCCCCCACCCCACACCAACACAGACCTGCGTCTTCCTGGGATCCCCAGGCTCCTTTCCTAGAGAGCCCAGACACAGCAAGCCCAAGCTTTTCCCTAACGTGCAACCTTCCCGGAACTACAGAAGGCATCTACTGAGACCTCCCAGGGACAGACAGAGCTGGATTCTCTAGTTCTCTGGGCAAACAAGGAATTAGACCCCATTGGTAAGGGAAGTTTGTAGGCAACACCCCACTCTGCTTCTAGAAGAGTTCAGACATCCTTGGCTACTTCAGTCAAGAGCGGGAGGCAACGTTTGCCCCACACAGCGGGCATGTTGGACACGGTATGAAATGCTTTGCACAATTGCCTTGTTTCGTATGACATCCACCCCCGAGGAGGTTTGTATCTATTCACATTTTACCGAGGAGGGAACTAAAAATTAGGACAATGAAGTAGGTTGCCAGAGCTGAAGTGGGCAGCTCACCTCTGTACTCAGTCCTTATGCCTAAGCTTCCCACTTACAAATTAATTTCTCTCCTGAGTGTACATCCATCTCCCCTGGAGAACACAGCTTCACTTGAGGAAAACAAAAACAATAAGAAGAAAAAATCATATCTGATCAGATCCCACTGAACCAGGAATGAGCTTTGCATTTAAAAAGATATTTATACTGCAAAAGGTTAAGTTCCTGGAATGAAAAAGTTATAGTAAACATAGTTGATTCCTTCATACTCTATATTCTGTCCTTTAGGCTTTCTTTTTTCCATTTCCTTTTGTTTAAAAGGTACCACAAAATTCACACACACACACACACACACACACACACACACACACTCCTCCACATTCCATAAAAAAAAAAAAAAAAAAAAAACCAAAACAAAACAAAAAACCCTAGTGCCCTGAACAATACAGGTCACACACACCGGTCACCCCTGTGGTATTAAGAACCCGAGTGATGGCCCGTGCCAGCCTCACCTCTCCTGGTGCTTCCTGCCTCGGTGGAGACCTCTCTTGGTGCTCTTTGCCATTTGGAAAGGGCTGCTTACTTTTATGTAGTGGGTAAGAGGAAAGGCTGTCAGGGTTTATGGGTGGGTCCGCCTTCAGGAGATCCCCCTCCCCCCTTCATTTTTTTCTTCGTTGCCTTAATTGTTTTCTTTTCTTTCTTCTTTCTTTGTGATACAGCTGATTAATCATTATTAAGAAATGCTCTGTTTTTCTGAGTTTTGACACACAGCTTCTGGGAAACACAAACTCCCCATCACCAGGCAAGTGAGAATCACTTGCAATTTTGTCTTCAAGGAGAAAAATCCGAGTTAGGTCACTTTCCTGGGAGCTGTGGCATGCCACCAACTGTGCCCTGAAGGCACAGCCAGGAAAGTCCTGTGTGGATGGCCTGGCTTTGTCAGCAGCCAGCTTCTTGAGGCTGGTCCTCTGGCTCCAACACAAACCATCTATCCCCATGATGTCTCACACAATTCCCAAGGACCTACCACACAGCAGGCTTTTACAAGCATTGCTCCTGTTACCTTCGTGGGAATCCAGTCTTTTTTTTTCTCCTATAGACAGAAGGTGTTTTGCGTGTCATCTCTTTCCCCCAATCTTGTCCCTTGGAAGACCCTTTCATTCTTAACTGGTGCAAAGAGAAGTGAGAGTGAGGAGTGCAGGTCTTCGGAGAAAGTTGTGGCAGAGCTGGGAACGGGACTTACAACCCTTTATCCAAGTTACTTTATTTTTTATACAATTCTCCATTGTGAAGTTTTCCAGGGGTCAGGGCTTTAAGTACAGAAAGACGGTATAATTGTGTCCTCCCCAAGACAGTCATTTTCACTTGGGGACATGGCCTCTGGTAAGCTGCCCGTGCCCTGGTGGATGGCACCGTTCCCATGTACATATGGGCAACACTAATTGGACTCAGAAGGTTTTTAGGAATAAGGAAATGAAAGAGGACATAAAGCTGGGAGGGAGATGGGGTGGAGACACCATGGGGAGGTGGAGGGAGGTGGTGGTGGATAAACACAATTAAAATGCATTGTGCAAGAGAATGAGATTTCAAAGAATACATAAAAACATTATTTTAAAAACTAGTTTCCTACCTGGCGTTGGTGGTGCACGCCTTTAATCCCAGCACTCGGGAGGTAAAGGCAAGCAGGTCTCTGTGAGTTAAGGCCAGCCTGGTCTACAGATTGAGTTCCAGGATAACCAAGGCTGCAGAGAGAAACTGTCTTGAAAAAAGTAAAAAGCAAATAAACTAAAAAACAAACAAAACTAGTTTCCTCTCCCAAGTGGCTCTGGGATGGGGTTTAATAAAAGAATGCCACCTAATACACACACACACACACACACACACACACACACACACACACACACAGAGTAGATACAATGCCCGCTCCTGCTACCAAGCTAAGGAGATAGAGGAGTAGATAGGGTACTGGAAGAAGAGAGAGACACAGAGAGAGAGAGAGAGAGAGAGAGAGAGAGAGAGAGAGAGAGAGAGAGAGAGAGAGAGAGGGAGGGAGGGAGGGAGGGAGGGAGGGAGGGAGGGAGGGAGAGAGAGAGAGAGAGTCATAGAGAAACACAGACTTTGATGGGGTTCAAAAAGTGAACCCCAGAATCTGGAAGACTGTTTCCAGTGTTTTTTATTTTATTAAACAATTCATATTGAGAGAAGCTGTAGGCTATCATGGCTCACAGAAGTGTAGCTCTGGAGTTAAACCCAGGCCTTCCCTCTCCTCTGGCAAACAAGCTACTGAAAACAAGAAAAATTAATTAAAAAAAAAAAACCGGTAAAATTAACCTTGAGGATTCCAATGAGTCAATGGGCCTGGCCTGTGTCATAGTAAATACAAATAGTATTTGCTATTATATGAATAGCAAGTAACAAACAGTATTTACTCTGTACCATGCCCCGAGAGAAAGACAGGACCTCCATTGATACTTGATGAGCGCAGCTCAGAACTTACATCTCCTGGGAAATGGATGGCAGCATCCAGGGAGGTGGGTACCATTTTCCCAGCATGGGCTCAGCTGCTTGGCTCAGAGCCCAGAGCCACATGTGAGAGGATTGCAACATGACCATGCAGAGTCTCCCTCCAACGATAGACCCTGCTTTCATTTCAGGATGTCACACTGGGAGGAGAGGAAATGTGTTCAGTGTTTGTAAGCCCGCACGCGATGTCAGAGTAGCTGTGATTACAAACCGGGCTGACAGGCTGTGCTCCCAAGGGCCGGCAGACTAAATACCAGCCACTCGGGCTTTGTGATTGTCGGTTCCTCTGTACAAACAGTGCCTGCTAAGTACTCACCATTTGGCCTGGTGTGGAGATTAAATAGTTAGACATTAGTCCCCAACACAGGGGCTGTTATATAATAAGCAATTCCAAGGTGTTATTCATTTATTTCTTTTTGAGACAGGGCATTGTTATGTAGCATGGCTTGGCCTCAAACTTACCATCCTCCTGCCTCGGGCTAACCCCAAGTACTGGGGTTAAAAGTGTGCACCACTATACCTAGCTTGCTGTTAACTCTACAGTTCCATTTGAATCCCTAAATCGAGAGGAAGTGATTTCTCTCTCTCCTAAACTTTGCTCTCTAACATTTAACACTTACAAGTTCAAACATAGCTTGAGATAGGATGGTAGCCTTTCTGGAACTGCAGTCAAATTGTGAATGTGGTCTACAGACGCAGAGGTACATGTAGCCTTAAAATTAGGACGTCTAGACCCTGCTGAATACCACTGCAAGGAAATAGGGCCCTATTTTCCATTTGTGCTGGGCTTGGAGGTGTACGGCTGCAATCCCAGAACTCAGGAGGCCCGTGGGCGGATTGTCTGATGTTCCAGACGCTGTCCCCTCCCTCCTCACCATCAAGAAGTTTCATTTGTCAACTAGGGAAGCAGTAAGAAAGTGAAGGGTAGGCGAGGAGCTAGAATCACGAATACTCTGCGTCTGACGGGTACACTAGAGTCTTGCACGATTCCCAGCCCTCCATCCCCACCCAGCATTCACGGTAGCTGCATGAATCATGCGTGTTGGTGCCACGACAAGCTCTTGTCCGCGAAAGACTAGAGCATGGCCGCCTGCGAGTGCAGGTCCTAGCATGCCCCTCGCTTTCCCTGGGAATGAGGCTCCACAGAATTGAGAGATACAGGGCCGGGCAACAAGATTGGGATGAGCCGGATGACGTCCACAGGAATAATTTTGGTTACATTTGATGAGGAACCCATTATGAAGACCAGAAAACACTAAAAGGAATGACAGCAAAAGAGGTCTGTGAAAAGAAAAAAGTATTGTTGGCCCCGATGGATGAAGATTCCATGTGGGATGCAAATAAGGACTTAAGAACAGATAAACTAAGTGCCATGCTGCACACCTTTGATCCCAGTTTTCGGGAGAGAGAGGCAGGGGGATCTCTGAGTTCCAGGCCAGGCTTGTCTACATAGTGAGTTCCAAGCCTGCTCAGTGAGACCCTGTCTAAAACAAAAAGGGGAGGGGGACAAAAATATTAAAATGTTTAAAGATCTTGGTAAATACATGTGAATCAAAGCTATCCTTTGAATTGTAGATAACTTTGAAAGTAACCTTTTAAAGATAAATTTTGGTAGCACACACCTTTAATCCCAGTTCTTAGGAGGCAGAGACAGGTGGCTCTTTGTATGTTTGAGGCTAGCCTGGTCTACATAGTGAGTTCTAGACAGCCAGGGCTTCAGAGTGAAACTCTAACCAAAAAAGGGGGGGAGGGCGATAATTTGGGAGCTGGAGATGGCTCAGCACCCACATAGTAACTCGCAAACATCTGAACCTCCAGTTTCAGAGAATCCGACTTCCTCAGGGAACCCAGGCACACACATGGCGCACAGACGTACAGGCAGGCAAAACACCCATACATATAAATAAAACAATTTTTTAAAACAGTAAGTTTTTTCAGTTCTTGTAAATTTACCCCCCAAAATGTTTTCTCCAGTTTGGGAATTAGAGATGAGTCAAGTCACCAGAGAGCAGAGTGCAGCCTTCCCCATGCCAGTAATGACCTGGGGATGAGCCACCATCTCACGTGGTACGGCAAGCAGGCAGTTCTCAAAGCCTCACAGGGCCACCTGTCCACCCCATGCTCCCCTCTCATCCCGGAATCAGGTGGGATGGAGGGGCATTTAGAGTTGTGAGGACCTCAGGCTGGTCCCATGGTCTCAGCCAAGCTGTTCTGACTTGTGCTTAGTCAGAAAGCCAAACAGCTTGAAGAAATCTGGGCACACCCATGTTAGCCAGCAGAGAATGACAAAGCCACCTGCCATTCTGCTTCCTTCCCTGCTGTGGCTGTTGGGCACCTGGTCTGAGCAGGACGATCAGAGCCTGAGGCTGTTGTCCGTGTCAGGGGCTCCAATGCCATCCTCCATGGAGGCGAAAGGGACAGCTACTCCATGCTCAGACAGGTCCCTCCTGTGAGCAGGCTTACTCCAGAAGCAGGCAACCTGCCCTGCCTTCACAGGCACTTATTACATTACACACGCAGGCGTGGCCTTCCAGACCCAAGGAAAGAAATCAAAAAACCATCCTGGGCCAGGTGAAAGACTGTCCTCAAAGCCTAGCTCGGAGCAATGACCTCCTATCCCAAAGCCCCCTCTCATCCTAGAGTCAGGTGACGTGGAGGCACTTAGAGCTGTGTGGGGACCCCCACTCATCCCCCCATGTCCCTTTCCCAGTCCACACCTTGCCTCCATACCTACCTCTTCTCCTGACGATTGCCACATCCTGCTGGCCCCTCGCCAGCAAGCTCTGTCCTGACTTTCCTGCAGCTTTCACATCTCTCCTGCCTCCTCACCCGACCCTTTCCCCTCCTCTCTACCCCTGCCCCTGAGAAGGCTCCTGCCTCTTTCTTGTTTCCATGGGACACTTGGTGTCCATTCGATCTGCAGACATGCACAGCTCAGAGTCCATGGATCTTTGAAATTCAGAATAAACTGGGCATCCTGTGTTCCCCTTTTCTTAATTTGATAGCTTAAACTGGACTTCCTGTTACAAGGACCAGCACGTAAAGGGGTGTGGGCCCCCAAGCTCCTGAAACTTGGTGTACTGGTAGAGTTAGTTCCCTTAAAATTCATAAATGGAAATGCAGTCAGGAATGGGATCATATATTCACCCCAGCACTTGGGAAGCTGAGGCAGAAATTTCAAAAGTTCAAAAATCAGTCTGGTATTAAGAAGAAGAGAAGGAGGAGGAAGAGGAGAAAGAGGGGAGGAGGGGGAGCAGAGGGAAGAGGGAGAAGAGAGGAGGAGGGGAAAAGGGGGAGGAGGGGGAGAATTTATTTAAAATAGGAAATGACCATTTTTCTTTAAAAGTTAACATATAACGCACACACAAAATACAAAAAAACCCACTGCTTTATTAACACAAAATACAAAAAAATAAAACCACTGCTTTATTAACACACAAAATACAAAAAAATAAATAAACCACTGCTTTATTAATTACCTGCCCGTCATCTTTTGTGTTGTTTCTTCTGTAACAATGCTTTGTTGTTGTTGTTATTCTCTGTAGGGAAATAAAAAAAAATAAGTAAGACGTTCTTCTATCACAGTCTGTGCCAAGTAGGAATATGTAAAATATGCTGTAGGTCTGTGTCCTGCAGGTGTGAATTCAGATAACTCTCACTCTACATGGTTTCATTGGAAAAGGGACATTTAGGATTCACCCAGGACTATAGGGACAGCATTTCTGAGTCTGTGCTAGACTCTACTGACAACCAAGCTGTGGGTTACAGTTTTCTGTAACCTTGATGAGCAGAAGGGTTCCCTGTGCTCTGCAGCCTGAATCCCACTTCTCTTCCAGCATCCAGGCTTCCCGGAGTAAGCTAGGAGTACCAGATGTGACCGGGATGGCCACCAATCACACATACGTGTGACACAAGCCGTTCAAATACAGCCTCTAAAAGGCAAATGCACCCCCACTCACCTTTGCCTTAGTCATACCTCCCCCACATCCTGGGGTTTCCCCAAGCCCATCTGTCGTGAATAGAAGGATGACAAGGAAGAAGGTATAGAGAGGGGGGACTGATTCAGATTAAAGCTGCGGTCACTCACTTTCAGGAATTTCAGGGCATAGGAAGAGCCCCAAACAGAACAGTAAACCCTCCTCGTGCACAGATCCTGTGGTGGTGCATTGCATTTATCCGTGTTTTCTAATTTAACTTAATGTCATTTTATTTCATTTTTGAGATCACAGTATAATTACAACACATCCCCCTTCCTTTGCCTCCCTTGAGATCCTTCCATAGTCCCATCCCAGCCCTTCTTCAAATTCATGGGTTCTTTTCCCACTTATTGTTATTGCATGCATGCATGCATACACACACACATACATACACACACACATACACACATTCATACACACACATACACACATACATACACACACATACTCACACACACATACATATATATATACACACACATACACACATACATACATACACACACACATACACACATACATTTCTAAATATAACCTTTATAGGCAGGTACATGGTTTTAGAAGGTACCAATGAAAAAGCAGCCATTAGTTGCTACAACCTCGCTACCCCTATTCCTAGGCCCCACTGTGTAGCTTCCTCTGCTGCCGCTCAGGCCCTTCATTCTAAAAGCTTTCATAATGTGGGTCACAAACAAAGTATCCACCCGTTTACTACAATGGCAGATTAAGATTAAGATTAAGGTTTACTTGGTAGTAAGCCATCCTGACATGTTGCTTCCTTCCCCCATCCTGCCAACAATCAGATCGCCGCTTTCTAGACCACACGGCTCTCAAGTCATCACAGGGAAGTGGGAGCTGCCCTTGGAAGACTGTCTCCATTCGCTCCAGGGACAGCCAGAGGAGCACTACAGGCCCTGAGAGCCTCATTCCAACATTCAAGGTTTCTCGTGGCCATCACAAAATCCACAGACCAAAAGAGCCAGATAAAGGGCACTAGCTAGCCCGTACTGTACAGCTACACACCCAGGCTCTGTAGTAATCCTGGGTGCATTATCGCCTCTAATCCTCACATTTACTCTATGTGGTAGATACTATTTCTCTATTGTCTCAGAGGAGGGAGCTGGGGCCGGCAGCTATTAAATACCTGCCCAAGGGCTGTCAAACCCTGAATGACAAACCAAATGCAATCAGAAACAGGTACCTCCGTTTTTTAGCCACTGCAGGATACCAGACATCAAAGACCACCCAGAACACCTTTCCCATTTATGGAGGGGAAACAGCCTGGGCTCAGAAGGTACAGTCTGTCGTAACACTACACAGTCAGATCTCATGGTGGCTCTGTAGCCAGGGCTCACATCCGGGGCTCTTTCCACACACACAGACTTTTGTCCCCTCTTCTAACTTCAAATGTTCTTCCTAGAGAAACAGCAACAACAAAAAACCACGACCAACAAAGAGAATCTCTTCTTCCCCTCGGAGAAATGGAGAGTGGCACATCAGCCTCTCCTCCAGCTCAAGCAAGTGGGGGCCTGTCAGAAGAAACTGATTCTGTGGAAATTGGATGTGGTTTTTCCGTTCTTGGTAAAATAGCCCGTGTCAGTCAAACAGCTTTGTACCACAGGAGCCAGGGAGTTCCTGGGGAGGGTGTCACCTGAGGGGATAGCGAGGGTGGGATAAGGCCCCTGGCTTACTGCACAGGCAGAGCGGGCAGAGTGGCTGATCTGTCTCAACTGTTCAGAAGCAAAAGCAAGTCAGGCACAGAAGGCACAAAAGACACAGGCCACATCTTCACCCACCCCACACTGCAGTGAGCAGAATCCTGTGGTCCCACCGCTGCTCCTAAGATCCTGTCTGCTCAGAAAGTCACAAGTTAAGTCTACACAGACTCCCTTTTCTGGAGGATTTTCTCCCCTGGGTTGGCTATTTACTACTTTAGGAACATGTTCATTCAGCATGACATGTTACATGGGACCTGCTGACACTATCTACCTAGAAGTGAGCTGGGATTTTTCAGTCCAAAACTCAAGGAGACATGAAATTCCTTCCGGAATCATCTTTCTTTACCCTCACAGCATTTGTGCTGTCCTTGGTCCCTCCTCAGCACCTGCGAATGCATTTCTGTGCTCTGTTCATTTTCGTGTTATGTGTGGGCCAGTCAGAAGTCTCCCATTGGATTTAAGGCTCTGGAGGACCATGTCCTCTAATGATAGAACACAGGCTAATTAAGATACATTGTTCCTTTGTTAAGTCAGCTTCTTGAGTTGAGCACTCCTAAGTGAGTGTTACTAACTGCTTTATCCCCAGAAAGTTACACAGAGTAGGCGCCCCAGTAACGGTTGTTGAGGGAATGAATGAATGACGGAAATGGGGCCTTCCAAAGGCATGGACAAAGATATAGCTCTTTGGCGTGGTCTCACATCCACCTGTATGGCGTTTGGAAATTCCACAGTGAGTAACCAGCCTGATGAGCTAGTGAGAAGGAAGGACCAGGAGTCCTAGCATAGAAATGCTATTTTAGAAGATCAAGGTGGCTGGGTGTGGGGACGCACTTGTTGTGCAAGCCTGATGACCTTGCAAGCCTCAATCCCTGGAACCCACGTAAGTGTAGATGAGAGAGCTAACTCTACAAAAAGTTGACCTCTGATTTCCACGCGTGAGTCTTGGCACACATTACACACACACAACCACCACCACCACCACCACCATAAATAATTAATTAAAAGAGAAGAAAGGGAAAGACCATTCTTCTGTGTCCCTGAGAGAAGATCTAAGGAATTTAGGCCCAGGAGGGCTGCATGATTCTTTCTCAGTGTACAACAGAATTAGATTCAGCAGAGACTGGAATAAAGATGTCCTGGCTGCTGAATTATAGTCCTTTTATTCCCCCTTGTTGAGGGCGCAACAAAACATGGTGCCAGAAAGAAAACTTTGAACTCGGCACTTTATGGATATGGAAGAATTATCAAGCAGGAAAAGAAAACTCTTTCGCTTTCCCAGCCGCTTTCCCAGAGTGAGATGAATTATTTTCCCAGTAACGTCAAAGCACCATAGCAGTAACGTGCGTGTATGTACCACAGTGACTTGCCATCACTGAGGATTTTCTTGCAGCATTAATCGTGCACAGACTGTGGAGCTGAAGTGTCTGATTCATTTCTTTGAGAAATTAATCTTTAAAATGTGAATGCATGTGTGTGCTGTCTCGGTCACTGTTCTATTGCTGTGAAGAGAGACACCATACCCAAGACAACTCTTGTGAAAGAAAGTATTTAACCAGGGGTTTGCTTACAGGGTCAGAGGCTTAGTCTATTGTCATCATGGCAGGGCATGGTGGCACACATGGGATGCAGCTGAGAGTCTACAGACTGAGAGAGGGAGTGACTCTGGGCCTGGCTTGGGCTTTTGAAACCTCAAATCCCACCCCAGTGACAGTTTTCCTCCAACAAGGCTACATCTACTCCAACAAGGCCATAACTCCTAATCTGTCTGGTCCTTTAAAATATCATTAATCCCTGGTGACTACACATTCAAATATATATATTCATAAGGTGGCCATTCTTACTCAAACCACCACATGTGCACATAAGAAACCATATCAATATACAAGTTTGCCACTGGTGTCCATTCATAAACTCTTTAGGAGTCCATGAGCCTAAACCACTAGCGTGAAAAGACTCGGAACGTGTAACGAAGCTCAGTGGTCAAGTGTACTCAGACTATGCTAGACCCTGGGTTCATTTGATGCTGCTGGTTGCGTGACTCTGGACAAGTTGATGAGTTCTCTGTCCCCGTTTCCTCATATCCAGAAGTAAGTGTGGCAATGCACTTCCAGCCCTCCTGCATCAGGAACAACAGCCTTCCATCCCTGTATGAGATCAGCATTGTGCACAGAGAGGTCTGCACCTGCCTTTTCTCCCAGCCAAGTACCCAAGAGAGTAAGAGTTAGGTATGGATGCTTGGCTGTTGCTGCCCTCTGGTAGATGCCGTGCTAGGGCACGGCGCAAGCTTACTTCTCTAGCTAGATTTGCTCACTCTACGCCTTCTAGTAAAAAGGATCTTCCCATATCTTAGCACTTAAGTAACGTCTCATTTAGGGAGAAAGAGGATAAACAAACGCTGATTCTCATAAAGCTGCAGTCTGTGTGTCAACATGGTTGTCAAAGTCAAATTCCATTGAATTGTGGAATGTGCATCTGGAGATTGGGTGGCTAGCCAACCCAGTTTACCTGGAACTGTTAAGTTCTGGGGAACTGGACTTTTAGTCCCAGCATCCGGAAAGTCCTAGACAAATCCAGACAAGTTGGTCACCCTAGAATAGAAAAGTCAGATTTGAATTTTGACTCCATGGGAAGAAATCCTATATCTTGAACCTATATAGTCTGTGCATAACTGATTATTTCTGTGTTTGAACACTGATTGTTTCCCTCACAAACAGAATTCATATGTGTATGTGTGTATAATTTTTTATTCTACATATAGATCCCAGTTCCCTCTCCCTCCCTCCCATGACCCCTGACCACCCCTCCTATCCCCTCCCCCACTCCACAGGGAGAGTGATGCCCTCCAGGAGGGGGTCATCAAAATCTGTCAAGTTATTTGGAGTAGGGACTAGGACTCTAGGCTAGGGGAGTATCCCTCCATGAGGAATGTGCTCCCAAAGTCCTTTCATGCATCAGGGCTACATCCTGGTTCCACTGTCTGAGGTCCCTTAGGCTGTCCAGGCCTTCTAGCTGAGACCCATGTTCAGGGGGTCTGAGTAGGTCCTACGCTGGTTTCCCAGCTGTCAGTCTAGGATCCATGAGCTCCCCCTTGTTCAGGTCAGCTGTCTGTGGGTTTCTCCAGCCTGGTCTTGACCCCTTTGCTCATCACTCCTCCCTCTCTGCATCTGGATTCCAGGAGTTCGGCTCAGTACAAAAAGAATTCTTAGGCGGCTCCATTCTTGGACTGTGTTCCGACGCTCCGCTATTCCAATATTTATCCCATTCACAGATGCTATCCATTACCACATGCTCTCTAGAGCACTTCATGTATGTATGATATTGTTTTGTATTAAAACCATATAAATAGGGAAGCTGTTTTGATTTTTCTCTTCCACATGCTATCCTGAGCCCCGGCGGTGGAAGAACCATCAGCTGGCCCGAATAAGAATTACACCTTAAGCATCTTGGCTCATCGTCAAAGCCTGTACTTTCTGGATTACTTTCCCTTCCCACTTTATGGGCTTAAAACAGATGAGTCCCAAGGAATTCCAGACAAGGCCAATCCAAGGCTTTCCCTGAGGCCCTAATGTATGAAGAAGGAATGTAGTTCCTTGCCTCAACCAAGAATACGCTTGGCAGAACCAAGGGTCTTGGGGAGCTGTGGCTTTGCATCCTGAGAATCTGGAGCTTGCCTCTCCGGGGCTATGGGTACCAGTCCTATGGCTGCTGTGATGAACTTTATACATCTGTGCTCCCTTGAACAGCATTGCTTCATCAGCTTCCTGCTGAACTTGTCCCAATCTATGGCAGCCTTCTCCTGACTCTGTTTCATTTTTCCCTTACAAACGGTATATGAGATACTCAACTTCTTAATAAATGTGTTTGGCGTAAGACATAGCTTGCATGAAACATCTTAACCCTAATTTTCCTACAGTTTTATTCTTTCTATAAATAAAGAATGTAGATATATATATGTATGCATGTATTTTCTGATCTCCTGGTCCTCCCCACCAGGGACCTATCACCGAAGAATGACCGGCTGGTCCATGTCATCAAGGGAAAACTTACACCTTCCCATACCTATGGTTACCTCTTGGCATCAATAGTTACAAGACTGGGGGCATTATTTTCTCATGAAAGTACGGAATTCTTCTTAAGACTCAACCTTGCTTCCCTTCTTGAGATTAAGGGAGGCAGGATCGTCGTCCCTTCGGATGTGTTGAGGAATTACCTTGAAGAACTACAGAGATAGCTCAGTGGGTAAACACTTGATGACAAGCCTGACAGCCTGAGTTCAACCCCTAGGACCCATATAGTAGAAGAGAGAGACAACTCTTGCAAAATGTTTTCTGATCTGCTCACCAGCGTGATGGTACACATACTCACACGCACGCAGGCACATGTGTTTTGTTTGTTTGTTTGTTTGTTTGTTTGTTTTTAAGAATTCCTTTGGAAGGAACAACTTGTGAGACCTCCAAAGACCCTCAACAGTTTGGTCAGGCTGGTGGGAAGTGAGACTTTAGGGGGAATGTCAAGAGGAAACTCAGATTACTGAGGAGTAAGAAGTTTATTAGACAGCCAAAGAGGGCTGAATCAGAGGAGAGTCCAGGGCCTAGCACCAGAGACAGACGACATGGAGGGGGCCTCTGAAGAAGTAATTCAGGGCCCAGGTGGCAGAGGAGGGAGCGTCTGCCTCGTGTCTCAGGGGGTCTGTGAAGGGCAGACAGCTGCCCCATGAGCAACAGCTGGATTCTAGCATGTTCTTGCAGAGAGGAGGACAGTGTAGTAGTGCTGTCCCTTCTTCAGCCGCCCCTTCTCTACCGTTGGGACAGCACCTGCCTTCCAGGATGTACATCGCGTTATATTTAGGAACACCTCCAATCACGACTAAAGTAATCTTTGCCTTGGTATGAGAAAGCTGTGGCAAATGCAGAAACAGAAAGAATGAGAATAGTCACCCGTAGGCACTGTGGTCCTTGAGCCTGCTTTGACCATTTTCACATCCATTCAGCTCTGCTTCCCAGGATCTCACAGGAGCAGGAGACACGGGCCACTAAACATTGCTGTCAACGACTGCTCCGTCACACAGGAACAGCGAGGGCCCTGTGAGAACAGTTTGGAGTTTGAATATCCAACTTCTTTTACTTTAAAAAATAATGGTTTATTTGCCACGCTCTGTATTTGTGTATATACAAACCAATCCATTTCAGGAATGTGTTTTCATGCATCTATGGGATGTGTTTTCGTCATCTTCATCTCCGATACCTTCTCTTGTCACCTCCCTCCCTTGGCCCCTTTCTCTTCCCTAATAGTCCTTCTTCTAATTTCCTGTTGTTTTCCTAGATTTCATATGAGAAAAAAAAAAAAAAAAAAAAAAAAGATACACAATACTTGTTTTCCCCCCTGAGTCTGGCTTCTTTCGCCAAACATGATGGTCTGTAATTCCATATTTTTTTCTGCAAATTAAAGCCCTCAACCTGATATCAGATGCCAGTCAGCCAGTCTGCATCCCTGCAAGAGTAGAGTTTGTAGTCCTACTCGCTGGGAAACCCCAGCCCTCCGCTGTGTAGGAGTCATCACTGGCCAAGCACCAGGAGCAAGCTTTCACCTTGTTCAACTCTTTCAGCTCTGTGAGGAGGAACTGTTTTTAGCTACACCGCTGGGATTGAGAACCTGGGTCCTGTGGTCTGGATGTGGTTCTGGTTTTGTTCCTCAAGCTTGCAGGTGTTGGTATTATTAAGAGGTGAGGGCTTGTGGGAGGTCCCCGGGGCACTAGGAACCGCCCTTCGAAGGGATTCTCATGGTACCTTGACTTAGTTCTGAGAAAGTCATTATAAAAAGAACAAGTGTGGTCCTTTCCCTCACTCTGGAATCCCGCCTTGCAGTGGAAAGTTTTACTAGTTAGGGTTATTATTGCTCCGATGACACTCTGTGGCCACAGAGACTTGGGGAGGAAAGGGTTTGTCCAGCTTACACTTGCACAGCACTATTCATCATTGAAGGAAGTCAGGACAGGAACTCAAACCAGCCAGGAACCTGTGGAGGCAGGGACTGATGTAGAGGCCATGGAACAGGGCAGCTTACTGACTTTCTCAGCCTGCCTTCTCATAGAACCCAGGATCACCAGCCTAGGGATGGCACCACCCAATCCATCACTAATTAAGAAAATGTTCCACAGGCTTGTCTACAGCCTGATATTACGGAGGTATTTTCTCAATGGAGGTTCCCTCCCCTCAGATGCCTATAACTTGCATCAAGTTGACATAAAACTAGCAAGCACAGAAATCTCTCTCCTGTGCATGCTCCACCATAATGTTATGCTATCTGCCATTAGAGCCTCACCAGATGTCAAAACCAATGGTGAATACCTGACGCCCAGCCTCTAAAATCATGGGCTAAATAAATATTGTTTCTTCTTTAAAACCCAGTCTTGGGGATTTTGTTACAGAAGAAGGAGGAGAAGAAGAAGAAAGAGGAGGAGGAGGAGAAGGAGGAGGAGGAGGAGGAGGAGAAGGAGAAGGAGAAGGAGGAGGAGGAGGAGGAGAAAAGAAGAAGAAGAAGAAGAAGAAGAAGAAGAAGAAGAAGAAGAAGAAGAAGAAGAAGAAGAAGAAGAAGAAGAAGAAGAAACTACTAGGTTTCAGTTACAGAGCTCATGAGTCAAGCTGGGACCTGACCCTTCAAAGGTATGCTCCAGGATGGATGATGATGGTTGCTATGGTGTTGCTATGGAAGCCTGTGATAGAGAACCTAATCTGGTCCATGGTCAGAGAAGAGTGCCCTAAGGGAGGGGTGGTTAAGTCTAAAATACAACAGAGAATATGAATAAGACAACCTCCATTCTTTCATCTCCCCAAGGTGCTTACTCAAACTGTCCACAGGCATGGCTACCCATGGGGTCTCCATCTCCCATTTTCATCTGTCTTGTTTTCAGCCCTCTTTTTCAAGGATGTCTTCCCATTAAGCCTCCTCCAACCCCTTCTTGATGAAGCCTTGAAACCAGAATCCAGGCCTGCTAGGGTTGAAATTTTCTCCTATTCTTTTCTTTCCATGGAGAAATTTTGAGCTTAACACAGAACCTCGGTTATACTACAACATTAGTCACAGTTCAAGCTAAAATGCTATACCCAAGTTTATCCAAATCAGGGGAAGGATGGGGGGCAGACTTCCTGGTAAGGGGGCATTCTGGCATGTTTTAGCTCCTAGCTATCCCAAAAAGTCCAGGCAAGAGCAGGGCCTGAGAACTTGAGGACCCTAGACTCTTTCTCTAAACTAAGAGGAAGGCTGAATCTTTTAGGGTGGGATTCGCTCTATCCTACCAACTGGCCTCTCCTCCCAGGGGAGGAGAAAGACCCCTGAGCTGAAGAAGAGGGGGAAGGGAGGGAGAAAGGATGCAGATCCCACGTGGCTGCACACTAGATCAGCCTGTCGTGACCTCACTTACGCTTCTCTGTAACTCTGCCACACCTGGGGAAACTCAGAAACACCTGGAGGTGGCAATACCTGGATCTATCGGAGAGACAGAAACAGGAGAGGCTGACGGGACTGGAGCAGGGAATAAGTCTTCCAAGATAAAGGTTCACCCAGATGCTGCTGAGCTGCTGATTCTTTGTATCTTATGTTTGTTTTGCTCTTTTTTTTTTTTTTTTTTTTTTTTTTTTGAGAAAGGGTTTCTCTGTGTAACAGCTCTGGCTGGAATTCACTCTGTAGACCAGACTGGCCTCAAACTAACAAGCTCCACCTGCCTCTTCCTCCCCAGTGCTGGTTGGGAATTGAACTCAGGACCTCTAAATGAGCAGCTAGTGCTCTTAACCACTGAGCCATCTCTCCAACCCAGTAAGAGTGTATGAAACTTCTTCTTCTTCTTTTTTTTTTTTTTTTTTTTTTTTTTGAGGTTGTGTGTGTGTGTGTGTGTGTGTGTGTGTGTGTGTTTTGAGACAAGGTTTCACAGTGCTGGCTGTGGCTGTCCTGAAACTCACTTCTGTAGACCATGCTAGCCTTGAACTCACAGAGATCCTCCTTCCTCTGTGGGAGGGTTCACTCTGATTCTTGAACATACTTCCTCTTCCAGACATCAGTCTTTTAGGAATGCTAACCCCAGGAAGCTCCCAGGGAGCTGGGAGAGACCAATGTATTTAAAGTACTGTTCAAAGGAGAATCCTCAGAGGAAAGCAAGAAGAACCCTAGGCCAGGACAGATACCTCTGAAAGCTGCAGATTCAGCAATGTTAATAATAACAGCAACTGATGCTTATAGATCGTTTGGGAGACACGTCTCCAAGGCCTGGAGAATTTGAACTCGTGTAACCTCTGATCCAAAAGAGCCTGCTTCACCGAGCTTCACTTTTATAGGGGCTGGGTCTTGTGCCAATCTGTCCTTTTGATGAGATTATTTTAGCTTAAAAGAATTGTGGTGTCATGACATTAGCTGCTGATTCAACATACCGAGCACACAGAATACTAGGCGTTGGGAACACAAAGAGAAATCTCCTTCCCTGGAGAGCAAGTGATCTAGAGAGAGAAGTAGGCAGATGGGAAGGGCGATTCAGTGGGATGTGTGCTTTGGAGAGAGCCCACAGCGTGCTGAAGAACACACAAGAAAAGTAACAGGGCAGATGAGGCATGGGGTAGCAGAAAAAGCATATAGGAAGAGGTGCTCATCACCAACTCGCCAATGACGCGTGGAAGTTAGGCACAGGGTGGCAAACCCTGGGGAGCACAGACTGGTCAATAGGGACAGAACTGGGAAATGGGACAAGGAAGCAGCGGCAGAAGAACCTTCATGAGCTGCTCAGAGTTGTGCCAGCCGAACCTCGCTTTGCAAGTCTAATTCATAAGCCCAGCTTAGAAGCCAAGTGTTCTTGCCAAACTGTGTTCACATTTCAAATCCATGATTAAATACATAATCGCCATTGTTTGAAGCCACTGTTTTGAGATAGTTTGTTTTTCAGCATCAGATAATGAAAACAATCACTTTGGAGGTGAGAGAAGGAGGAGGAGGAGGAAGAAGGCTAAGTGGAAAGGACAAGTGTTCACGCTAAGTGCCAATAGCTCGTTCCTTCTGGGCCTCATTCTCCGTTAAAAGCTAACATTCAGCTAACATCTGGAAACTCACTGTATCATCTAATTAGTATCAGCCCATGGTTCTAGGTGATGTAAAAAAAAGTCTTTGGGCTTCAAATGTAGGGCTAGGGCATATTCCCAAAATCTGGATTAAAAAATCAGAAGTATGGTGAGATTCCGGCACCTTGAAAAGGTCACAGAGTCACAACTAATGTCCACCTAAAGGGGGGTGGCTTCTAACTCCTGCTCACGAGCTGCTAGTCTTTTTTTTTTTTTTTTTTTTTTTTGTCTTAATTTTTAAGATCAACTTTATGTGCGTGTATTCTGTATGTTTGTGTTCAGGTGCCCATGGAGGCCAGAAGAGGGCATCAGATCCCCTGGAACTGAAGTTACAGGTACCTGGCACCGTGAGTCACCTGACAAGGGTACTGGGAACCCAACTCCTGTCCTCTGAAGGAGCAATGAGTGCTCCTGCCCACTGAGCCATCTCTTCTGCCCCTCCTTTGTCTTATTGAGGATGTATCTGTCACTTGGGTGTGGTATAGGAGGGCATTGCATGCACAAACTCACTGCAGTTAAGATTACAGTATCAGACCTGCCCACGACCAAGCCAACAAAATCAGCCAATATCCCAGCAAGCAGCACTAATCAAACTCGGTGGGTTACCGAGAGAGAGAGAGAGAGAGAGAGAGAGAGAGAGAGAGAGAGAGAGAGAGAGAGAGAGAGGACATAAAGGTGCAAGGGAGTGTGTTGAGGCATGTCCTGGAGGTACCCAGAGTCAGTGAAAGGGTTAAGTTGGGTTGGGACAGTGGATAAATCAATGTGTACATATATTAAATTGTCAAAGAATAAATAAAATATGTTTAAACTATATCAATATGGAAAGATGTGGGGGGAAGAACCCTTAATATATGGTGTTTGAGAGCAGAGTGTAGTTTCAAAAACTCAAAACAAACAAAACTAGATCTTCCTGTAATGAAGTTGTATCAGTCCCATTTACATATTACAGAGCAATGACGCAAGCTTATGAAGGAGATACTTGCACTAACAGTCAAGACACACAACCAGCCCGTGTGCCCAGTGGATAACTGGATAAAGAAGATGTGGTGTGGGATAAAACCATGAAACCACAGAGATGGCTGAATTTTATCACTGATGGGAAAATGGATGGACTTGGAAGTCATTGTAGTAAATGAATGAGGACAGAAACAGAAAGATGATCAGGTGTTTTCCCCATGAGTAATGCAGACACGTTTTTAAAGAGCTGAAGTAGAGAAGGGACAGTTAGGGAAGAGGAAAGAGGTGAGGGTGGGATGAGAAGGGCAGAAGAGAGAGTAGATCTAATGAAAGCGTGATGTGTAGATGCAGAAATGTCACTGTAAAACACTGATCAGTAAGAACACTTAATATGTGTTACTAACAATCATGACAAAAGCCAAGCATGGTGATGCACACCTTTTATCCCAGCACCCTGGAGGCAGAGCTAGACAGATCTCTGTGAGTTTGAAGCCAGCCTGATCTACCTAATGAGTTCCAAGACAGCCAAGGCTACATGGAGAGGGCCTGTCTCAAAAATAAATAGAAGATAGATATAGATAGATAGATGATAGATAGATATAGATAGATAGATGATAGTAGATAGATAATAGATATATGATAGATAATAGATAGATGATAGATAGATATAGATAGATTATAGATAGTAGATAGATAGATAGATAGATAGATAGATAGATAGATAGATAGATAGATAGATAGATAGGAAAAGAATAATAATATGGGTCAAAAGAAGAGAGAAATGGGCATACAGGTTTACACATACACTCCAAGTAACTGGTCAAGCAGCTTTAATTAACACTCCCTCCTTCCACTACCCATTTATAATTGCCTTGGTCTTCAACTGGTTCTCAGATGGTAGGGTTTTATGTGGTAGGGCGGTATCTTCCCTGAAGGATCTGAGTCACCTGCATATTAGCCAGAGATTGAGGAAGTTATTTGTCTTCTGTTAACTTTTACTATTAAATATGGATTCCTAAAAGATGTCCAGAATATTCCCTTAGGTTCCAGATGTAGTCCTCCCACAGAGAGGCTCCCATTCCCTTCGGCAATGAGGACCAGTTATCTCAGCCAGAGCATTCCTCTTCTGTTTGTCGACTTCAGTAATGTGAGAAGCCCAAAATGATCAAATGGAAATCTTTCCCAAATCAGTGGACACCTGTGTGTTTCCTGGTAGGGGCTTTGGTTTTCTGGGCATCAAATCTCTAAGCCCAAACCGAAAGTGTTCAAGGGGAAAACAAACTTTGTAGGACAAAGGTTAAGTGAAGGACCAGCCTTGCTTCTGCCCCTGACGTCCACGGCCAATCATGGAAACCGTGTAACTATTTCTGATTCAAAGAGCACTGACACCTTTGACGGAGGGCCCAATGTCGTTGCATATTCCTGTTAATCCAGTTGCTTCTGGTAGGGGTATGTGCTTGTACTCATTAACCCATGGCTGTGAGCTCAGTATTGCACTTCCTTTGAAAGGACTGTCTTGATCAGAAGTGGTTTCTGGAGGACACCGTATGTTGTAATCACAGATGGTAATCCTGGCAGAGGACTTTTAGGCAGGGAAGCAATTGTGTGGTTAGAATACATGTGTACGGCAGTTAAGAAAAACATGTGGTCCCCTTCCTGGTGGAATGATCGTAATGAATGTTAGGCCCCGAGGGAGTATGTCAGAGGCTTGGCTCAGCTGACACAGTATTCGTAGTGAAAAGGGGCTGGTTAGGCTAAGTCTATGCTGTTGAGATCATGCGTAGCCCTGATCCCTGTAAGTGTGGCCACTTATACACAGGGTCTTTGGGCAAGCACACAAATGACTCAGGAACGATGACAACTGAAACCTATGGGAGTCACTTGTTTGCCTCTGATCATGAGACTATAGGCCTGGGAAGTAGATGAGAAGTAACAAACGTCTCTCAGGTTGACTAGACTTTTCATGCCAATGGTTCTCACCTTTCTAATGCTGTGACCCTTTAATACAGTTCCTCGTGTGTGGTGACCCCAACCATTGTTGCTGGAGTTTCTTTCCCTCCAGGTCCCGCTGCAGTTTAGACCCATATAGACATACAGGCACTATATTAATTATAAAACCGTTGGCCAATGGCTAGGGCTTCTTATTGGCTAGCTCTGTCTTAATTATTAACCCATTTCTATTAATCTATGTATATCCATGTTGTCTCGACTTACTGGAGAATGCCTGGACTTGTTACTCCTTTGGCTACTACATGGCAACTCTTCAAGGTCTCTTCCTGCCTATCTTTCCCAGAATTCTCCTCTTCTCCTAATCCCGCCCATCCTCCTGCCTCCATTGGCCAAACAGTGCTTTATTCATCAACCAATAAGAGAAACATAAATACAGAAGGACATCCCCCCATCAAATCATAAATGTATTTTCATTGCTACTTCATCACTATAATTTTGCTAGTTATTAGTCGTAATGTAAATATCTGTTTTCTGACCCATGTGAAAGGGTAATTAGACCCCCAAAGTGGTTGCAACCTACTGGCTGACAACCACTGTTTTATATAGGGCAGGCAACGTTTTAGCAAGGTCTCAGTCTTTTTCATTCATCTGTGTACCTGATGTGTTCTCCATGTACTCATCCCAACAAAAGATCCTAATGTTTCAAAACAATGCAACTATTGACAGGTTCCTTCCATTGTTTAGTTAGTCTGGTGCCCTTAAGAGCTGAGTTATATACAGCATTCAGCCTCTGCCATACCATCATTATTGTTGAAACCAGAGAGCCAGCTCAACAAAGGTCAGTGTCCCTACCATTCCTGGCTTAGAGCTACCATAGCATTCTTCAAAGATGCAAATATACCTTCAAGGACATCCTTCTCAATGTCTCAATGAGGAAAGCGTCCTCTGGGCATTCTGGGAGACATGTTTGGAGATGGGTACACAGATGTCGTGTGAGTCACTCTTTCAATCCCTTCTCCATAGAATGGAGGTAGTCTTAGTAGCCTTACCACTGAGCACAACATTCAGTCAGTCAACCAAGAAACGCTCGCAACCATTTCTAGCTGTTAGTAACACAGTGAGCCCGTGGCGGCTAATAAATGCACAGAATAAATCCACTCTGATCTCCCTTCTGCTTTTCTTGGTCTGGTGCCATTCAAATCTACTCCGCACATCTTTCCCAGGGTTCCATCCTCATTCG
Source organism: Cricetiscus sungorus (assembly GCA_030556225.1). Taxonomy (NCBI): domain Eukaryota; kingdom Metazoa; phylum Chordata; class Mammalia; order Rodentia; family Cricetidae; genus Cricetiscus; species Cricetiscus sungorus. The sequence continues at coordinate 9,740,407 of JANBXA010000367.1, read as the reverse complement.
TCACCAAACTCGGTTCTCCTGAGTCCATTTGGCTTTTGCTCCCCAAATCTCAGAGGATGCTGCAGTCTGACCTGAATTATGAGACAGGTTGGATGGGGCTAGGGGAAAACTAGCAGCCACTCTCTGGAAGGCAGCTGCCCAGGTAATGCTGCTGTGAGATGAGGATGGCAGGCAGAGTGACACTTCCCATCACTTAAGTTCCTGTCAATTTCAGCGTAGCTGGAGGACAGCCACTTAATGGAAACATATTTTGTTACATCTCACGCCAACCACCTCACAACTGTTAACAGTTCCTGTTAGAAGTCCACTTCATCTGATGCACAGGGACGGTTATGGTGCCATCTAGTGGCTCTTGAATCTCATTTCTCATGGTACTTCAGGGTGTGCGCTGTGTAGACATATATGGTTATATATAGGAATAGGTTAACATGACTGTTATTACACAAAGCTACTTTGTATGACAAAATAGTTAAAACCTATTTATTAAACAAAAGTACCTATTTTGTTAACAACTGTCCTCATGTTGAACATCACTTCTCTAGACTTAATTTTCCTATGTATCTGCTACTTTATAACCTTTGATTTGCATCTCTCACTTCCTACCCACCTGACACAGCACCCATTGTATCTCTGTGCACTTGATCTCTGATATCACACATACAACTGAGACTCGGCAACAACTTTTCTTTACCTATTTTTTAAAGCTTAGCATGCTGTCCATTAATGCCATAGCAGATCGCCTTCTTTCCCAAGGCTAAGCCATATTCTGTTACACATGCATACATGCATGTAAACTTCTGTTTATATATTCATCCACCAATGTATTGTCTCATGTTTTGATTATTGTGACTAGTGGTGTAATAAATACATGGGTGGGATGTCTTTACAACATGAATTTTGCCATCTTTTGTTTATACCTTTTCTGGTGATTATCCTATAACTGGATGGATGCTCAGAGGCTGGGATGCATGTAGTGTAGGCTTTCTCAGAGACTAGGTGGAGGACAAGGTCATATTTTAAAGCCTCTGCCAGAGCTGCAGGCTGGACAGTGGATATTGTTTTCAGTTAGCCGATTTTAAGGGTAAAGTGAAAAGCCACCTCAAGGCCAGGAGAGTGTAGAACCACAGCCTCACCATTACCATTGCCCCAGGCAGACCACAAACGCTCACCTATGAGGTCACGCGTGAAGACTGGGGTCCTGAGTTATCATCTTTCCCTTTCAGATGACATCACAGTCTCAAGGTACCAAACGAGTCTCCCTCTCTGCAGCTTCCAGTGTCACAGAGAGAATTGGTCTGGGAGGTAAGGAAAGCCCCAGGGGTGGGAAGTGAGTTCAGTGCTAGGACTCCTTTCCTTCGATGGTGGCTTTGGAACAGGGATGACAAAGGACGAAACAGAGAAGTCACCTGAGGCCGTGCCCATGGCTTCCATACCTGTCTGTGCAGTCACCCACCCCATGTTTCAAAAAGGCTGCAACAGGGACCTCCGTCTGCAGCTTAGACATTGAATGTCTTTCGTTGAGCATGAAAAAGGAACTCAATGTAAGACATTAGGAAATTTTTAGAGGAAAAGAAAGTACAGAAGTTTTACAGTTAACTTCTCAAACACCGGCTGGCGATGTTTGAGCACACAACAGAGTAACAAGAATTCCAGGACCTACATGGGAAAAAAAAATGCCGCTAAGATACCAAATGAGGAGGCTGGGGAGATGGCTCATCCACTAAGAACAGGTGCTGCTCTTGCAGAGGACCCAAGTCCAATTCCCAGAAGCATTGCTTACATGTATGACATTGTCAAAAATACATAACGTTCTGTTTCTCTCATGTTTTTGGTTCTGAGCCTAGCCTCGAACAGCTGAGCCATCTCTCCGGCCCTAGCATTCTGTTTCTCAAAAAGAATTTATGGGGCAGGAGAGATGGCTCAGCTGTTACCAACACTTGCTGCTCTTTGGAAGGACCCAGGTTCAATTCTCACCACCCACGTGGTGGCTCACAATCATCCATAACTCCCGTTCCAAGGACCCCAGGGGACTCTTAAGGCCTCTGCAGGCACCAGGGACACATATGCTTCACATATACACAAGCAAGCAAGCACTGATACACATAAAATGCAAATAAATAAACCTCAAAAGTAATGCCTGCCTTAATGTGTCATTATATTGTATGTCCTTCAAAAGGATTGTAAATACTAGTGTGTGTTCCTGTCATCTAACTTCAACGTGAGATACTGTAACATAATGCATTTAATAACAGCAGTGCCAAGTGACCAGAAATTGTTTCTATCCGTTTATAAAACGATACTGAACTACCTTGGGGTTACAGGCAATAAAAAAGCAGAGCATCACCCCTGTCTCCCTTCCTGGTTCCCTGGCACCCCAATCTGTGGGCAGGCTGCCTGCAGTGGGGGAGGGGGCACACTTATTAAAACACAGACAGACTGTTGGAAGAATGGAGGGCATCCTTGCTTGCTCTTGTCACACATTACTCCTCCTGTGGTCATGGGAAGCGGTACAAACTCCTATCTAGAACCTTCTCCCATCCCTTGCCACCTTGCACACCCATCCACACACATTCATGGCGCCTTACCTTGGCCATTCCCACCCCACAAGCCTCTTTGCTGAGCCAACCTGTCCTTTCTTGATCATGCCACAAGAGGTCCACGTTGTCCACAGGCTGAGTGAATTAGAAGCTACACACACACACACACACACACACACACACACACACACACACACACACACACACCTGTTGGAGTTGGTATCAGCAGTAAACAAATGCACCTGCCACTCAGGTGTGTTTGTCCTCCCAGGCCAAAGCTGTCTCCATAGCAACATCCTCAGCCCACCGGGAGTCCCCAGAAACACAGAGGTCTGGGCTGCTCCTTTCCAGCCTCTCTCTGTTTACTCCA